>CAIGRO010255322.1:0-15989 GCA_903798355.1 Fraxinus baroniana
TTTTTCTTCTTTGAGCATTACTATTTTCCCTAATTTTTTTTATTTGCCTTTCTTTTGTGTTTCTTCACATTTTCTTTCTTCGTCCTTGCCTTTTCTTCTTCCTTCGGGCCTTTTCTGCTTAGTTTGGTGCCGTCGTGCATTTTGCAATTATCAAATTTGTTGTCTACACTCACTGTTCTCTATACTCTCCAATTGTGCCTAGATTGCTGTGCAGCTGAACCCCATAAATGTAATACCCAGACCAGGAAAGTCTATAAAGATTTGATAGGTACTACTCATACCAACAAGGTGCACTTTCTTTATTGGAAGTCCATCATTAGAAACTCCACAGTTAAACGTGCTTGACTTGGAGCAATTCCATGATGGGTGACCCCCTGAGAAATTTCCTCGGGGAGCGTGTGAGTGAGGACAAAGTATGTTGAAAAGATTCATGTTGGTACAGTGGAGACAGTACATCGTCGATCTAACGATTGGGACAACCCGTAAGTGGGACCCGGGTCGTTACAGTTAAACTCATTTACGGCATGCATTTTAGCACGCCGTAAAAAGTACACCACTTTTTACGACATGCAGAGACGACGTACTTTGCATGCCGTAAAAGGTAAACCACTTTTTACGGCATGGCTTTATATGGCATGCGGCCGCATGTCGTAAAGAGATTTTTACGGCATCCAATGCATGCCGTAAAAAGTACATTTTGTTGTAGTGAAAACAAATAATAAAGCAAAAATACGATTAAACTTGACTTCATTTTAAAGCACATTAAAAATATATTTGAATGAAAATTATGATTAAGGACAANCTTTATATGGCATGCGGCCGCATGTCGTAAAGAGATTTTTACGGCATCCAATGCATGCCGTAAAAAGTACATTTTGTTGTAGTGAAAACAAATAATAAAGCAAAAATACGATTAAACTTGACTTCATTTTAAAGCACATTAAAAATATATTTGAATGAAAATTATGATTAAGGACAAGATTATCTTATCAATGAAATGTTAAAAATATGAGTTTGAAGAAAAAAAAAAAGTTAAGGATACAACTGTGTAATAAATAAAGGTTAATGACCTTTAATTATTTATTAAAAAAAAAAAGTTGGTGTGAATATGACCACCATTTGATTACAAAATGGGTGTAATATAGAAAGAATATACTCACACCACAATTTTTATTACATTACATTTTAATTATATTTAAGGTTCTTATCTTTGCTCATTATAACACTTATATCACATTTTAATTATATTTTAGGTTATTAATCTTTGTTCATTATAACACTTATATCCATGACGATTTTTCAAGTTATTTTTATCCTCAAACTTTTCATTAGATAACACATATTTTATGTTTAAAAATCCGTCGAAATAATGTAAAACAACTTATTTTCTCATCATATTTTTAAAAAATAAATAAATAAAAAATGTAAAAAAATATTTTCCCCTCAATTCAAAGCATGAAAATAAAATATTTTAATATAAATCATCATCAAGGACGAGGTTTTAATATTGATGAAATATTGAATATAAGAATTCGATGAAAAAAATTAAGGAACTAATTATTAAAATTGTAAAGGAAATGCCTCAAGCATAAATGCTATGATGTGATCTTTATTTATAATAAATTTGTACAACTATAAACAAGGGAATAATACAATAAAAGGCAATATCCTAGAATTAAGATGAATTGGTGATAGGAGCAAGAATCATGGAGAATCAATTATCATCTTGGTCACAATCAGTGGAAGCGGATTTTCCTCTAATATCCCCAGTCAAAGTTGGCGTGGGCGAAATGGGAAAAACGCACAACTTGCCACAATCCAACAGAAACTGTAATTTTGGCACCCCTTTAGTGAAAACATCGGCCAATTGAAGATGAGAAGGAACAAATCCGAGAATGAGGACCCGTCGAGCTACAAGTTCCCGCACAAAATGATAATTGATGTCAATGTGTTTGTAGCGGGACTTGGTGACCTGGTTGGTGGCAATAAAGATGGCACTTTTGTTATCGCATAATAATCTTGGAGGAGAGGGAAGTGTGATATGAAGCTCGCGAAGAAGCTGAAGTGTCCAGGAAAGTTCAGCAGCAACAGAGGCTAGAGAACGGTATTCAGCTTCAGCACTTGAGCGAACAACAGTAGTTTGCTTTTTCGAACACAACGAGATGAGACTTCGACCGAAGTAAACAGCATAGCCTGCTGTAGAGCACCGAGTTACAGGGCATCCAGCCCAATCTGCATTAGAATAACCAAGCAAAGTCAAAGAAGAATCTCGCGAAAGTTGTAAGCCGTAATGATAGGTGCCCTTAACATATCGTAAAATACACTTCAAGGCACGGAAGTGATCAGTAGTAGGAGCATGCATATATTGACATATAGAGTTAAGACTGTAAGATAAGTCAGGTCAGTTAAGAGTCAATTATTGCAAAGCTCCTGCAAGTGACCGAAATTGAGTAGCATCAGAATGAGCAGTTCCAAATTCAGTTAGATGATATCCCACCAAAAAGGAAGTGGAAATAGGTTTGCAATCCACCATGTTTGCCCGAGTCAACAGATCAAGAACATATTTTGTTTAGCTAAGAAAAATTCCTTTTTCATTTCGAATAACCTCAATTCCCAAAAATAGTGTAAAGCACCAAGATCCTTCATTGAAAATTCTCGTGCCAATCGATCGATGAGTGTGCGAAGCATAGACTGATTATTGCCTGTAATCACCATATCATCAACATATAAGAGAAGATAAATAACACCATGAGGACCATGATACACAAAAAGTGAGGAATCAGCATGACTCGCAACAAAACCAAGGCCAAGCAAAAACTGACTGAAAAGTTGGAACCATGCCCTGGGGCCTGTTTCAGACCATAAAGAGCACGTTGTAAGTGACAAACATGAGAAGGGAATCGAGGATCAGTGTATCCCGAAGGTTGTTCCATGTAAACTTCCTCTGTAAGAAAACCATGCAGAAACGCATTTTTGACGTCAAGTTGATGAAGAGACCAACCATGCATAATAGCTAGCGACAAAATAAGTCTAACAGTGGCAGGACGAACAACTGGACTGAATGTTTCATTGAAATCAATGCCTTGTTTCTAAGAAAAACCTTGGGCCACAAGACGAGCTTTATGACGTTCGACAGAGCCATATGCTCGAAGCTTCGTCTTAAAGATCCACTGGCAGCCCACAACATTATGATCACTTGGACATGGAACCAAACGCCACGTGTTACTGTGCTTGAGAGCAGAAATTTCATCATCCATGGCGGAAAGCCACTCGGGATGCTTAACAGCTGACTTAAATCCACGAGGCTCCTTGATAGCAAGATGTATCTGAAACCATGGTAGAGCAGACAAAGCATATAATGAATGAAGAGTGCGAGGTTTAACAATACCGTTCTTAGCACGAGTAACCATAGGGTGAGTAGCGGTCGGCAATTGACTAGAGGAAGAAGGAACAAGAGGTATGACTTCTAATGCTATCGCCAGAGATGAAGGCTGAGAAGTATCTTCAGGAGGTGGTGAAGGAATAATTGAATCAACACAAGGAACACACAAGGTGGGGGCGGGAGCCGAGCGATGAGCAGGAGTCACACCTGTGAAGGAAGTATCACTAGAAAGAAAACTATTAGAAGGGTCATCAAAAGTGACATAATCAACCCTATCCAAAGGAGGAAGAGTCGAGTTGGAATCATAAGGGAAATAATCTTCGTAACATGGTGAGAAATATAGACCCGGTTAGTTTCCTTATCCAAGCAATGAAAACATTTGTGAAGATGATTATAGCAAATAAAAAACTAGGAAGAGACCTTGGAGATAATTTATGAGGCATATAATCACGTAGAAAGGGAAAACAAAAGCAACCAAATGTACGTAACAAGGAATAGGTAGAAGGATAACCATATAAAATTTCGTAAGGGGACTTACCATGAAGAACCGGTGATAGGAGGCGATTAATGAGATAACAGGCCGTGGAAAAAGACTCAACCCATAAACCTAAAGGTACATGAGTGTGAGACAAGTTTCAGTAATGTGACGATGCTTTCTCTCGGTGATACCGTTCTGATTTGGTGTATAAGGACAAGTGATACGCTGAATTATACCATTCTCACGAAGCAAAGAGGTAAAACGATGATTGGTAAATTCAGTACCACCATCGCATTGAAAATATTTGATTTTACAATCAAATTGAATTTGAACATACTTATTAAACTGAACAAATATGTCAAAAAAATCTGACTTAAGCTTTAACGGATAAAACCAACTAAAGTGAGAAAAATCATCTATCAAAACGCAATAGTACTTGTATCTGAAAGGAGAAGTAACTGGTGAGAGACCCCATAAATCGCAATGTATCCTTTCAAATAAAGAGTCACAACGTTGATCTAAATTGGAGAAAGGTAAACAATGACTTTTGCCCAATTGACAACCAAAACAAGGTTTAGAATCAATCATACTTTTATTAGAAATGTTAATAACACCATGCTTATTTAAAGAAGAAACAATGCGAAAAGATGGATGTCCTAGTCGTGCATTCCAAGTGACAGATGAGGCACAAGAGGTACATGTAGAAAGACTAGATAAAAAACTTGGATGACCACAGTCAAGAACATAGAGCCCTTTCTCACATCGCCTGACTCCCACCATCATTCTTGTTGCTAGATCCTGTATGGTAAAACCAAAAGAAGAAAAAGTTACTGAACAATTGTTCTCACGAGTAAGCTTGCTAATTGACAATAGATTTTTAGTAAGACTAGGCACAAGGTGAACATCAGACAAAGGTAAAGGATGAGAAGCAACAATAGATGTAATTGAACCGATGCGAGAAATAGGCATGGAAGTACCGTTACCAACATACACCCGCTGATTACTAGTATAAGAAACGGAATTATCAAGTGCAGTGATATCATTCATCATATGCGAAGTAGCTCCAGTATCCGTATACCACTCGGAATCAGTCGGTTCATCAACCGAAGTTGCAGCAAAAGCTTCAATCAAACCATCCGCCTTCGCTTTCTTCAGTTGCCAAGTTTATGACATTTCTTGGCAGTGTGCCTTTCTTTACCACACCACTGACAAGTAACGCCCAAAGTTTTGGAAAAATTTCCAGAAACGGACAAAGAGGAGGGAGGCTTTCGGCGACCAAAAGAAGCACCGGAAGAAGAAGAACCTCGTTTGGCAACAAGAACCGACTGGGAGAATAAGTCACCATGAACGGACCGAGAGAAAAGCTCATAGCTGAGGGCTTTCGGTACCAAGTTGGTGAAAGAAGGTGCCAGAGAAGACCCATCTAGATAACCCATTAAATCCTGACTTTCCAGTAAAGGAATAAATTGACGATGCCACAAGAGGTAATTTGTAGGAGTGAGTTTGATAGTCACCATGTGAACCATCGTATTGAGTGGAAGCTGGTTAGTGGAAGAATCAGCCTTGGAAGCTTGAAAGAAGATCTCGGCAAGGATTTCACTTACTGGCTGATACCATGTAAAGGAAATGCCTCAAGCATAAATGCTATGAGGTGATCTTTATTTATAATAAATCTATACAACTATAAACAAGGGAATAATACTATAGAAGGCAATTTCCTAGAATTAAGATGAACTGGTGATAGGAGCTAGAATCATGGAGAATCAATTATCATCTTGGTCACAATTAGTAGAAGCGGATTCTCCTCTAATAACAATTAGCAAAGATTGAAGAGTGTAACTGCTATTAAAATATGATGTATCAAATAAAAATTGTGGTGGCAATATAATCCCCCATATAGAGATGTTTCATTACTCTTAACTTAATATCAGTTTGGGAATAATTTATTAACAATTTATTTATAAATAAATGGAAAACCAAGTGGTGATAATGGATATTACTTATGTCCATTCAAAATTATATAGTTGAAAATGAAATTTGGTCATTTTATTCATGTCAAGATATATATGCACTCGTTCAATTCTCATTTGGTTGATAAAAAAATGACGTAAAACGTACATAATTTTACATAAATCAATTTTAATTAGAGAATGAATAGTGTATCATTTGACTTTTTTTTTTTATATAAAAAGGGAAACCCCCATCTCGGAAACTCACCAAATTAAGAACAATAGTTCAAAATAATTAATACAGATGCGAATTAAGTTTTCATGTTTGGTAAGTGATTACGCTGCTTTCATTATTAAATAGGAACGAGTGATTTCAAGGTTTCCCTTGGTTAGAAAAATCCAACATGGGAATTGGAGGAATATTAGGTCAAACTAGTAGACAGAAAATATGTGATAGAAGTAGAATGAAGAAATTTTTTTGTTCGTCTGACCCTTAATCAAGCAACCTCTATCAAATCTAGTATGAAAAATTTTCAATTAATCAATTAGACAATAAGAAAGTTCTACGAGTTTTTCGACTTTTAGAAAAGTCTACAGTTAAAAATGAACAACATAACACAACAACTCCACTTAGTGCTGTAAATTGGAGATTTTATTAAATTATTTGTACATGTTTTAAAGGATATTTGGATAGATTCAAAGCCTGTAACTCAACAAACTTGATTTGACGCCACTCTTTAGAAATTCCGTAAGACGTGAAATGTCTTCTTTGTTGGGGAAATTTTTTTGGATCTTGCTATTCGTACACGGGGTTTACACCCCCGTTTACCCGACCCCACCTGCCCCCCTCACAATAGGGGGGACCACAATTATTTGATTCATCGTGGGCCCTCCTCACATGTGAGGAAAGTGTAAACAAGGGTGTAAACCCCCGTGTACAAATGGTTTTACCCAATTTTTTTACCATCATATGAATTGTTCATGCTGGATCATCAAGAATATATAAATCGAAATCGGAAGCGTACCTAAATCAGACATCGTTATCGTAATGAACAAGTCCTGCAATTTTAGTATTCTAGATCAACAAGTTGTTCATTTGTTTCTCTCTGAAGATGTGGGTCAAAACAGAATGAACAGAACGTATGATCCAAGGACCATAATCGTATATATATACTAACGGGCCATTGACCTAATAGAAACGAGCATGGTCTCTACACATAAAGGCCAACACTTTAATTGGATGCTTCAAAATCCAAAATACCTAAACTTTATTAGATTACTTTAAATGGACTTAACCAAAATTGATAGTCTTTAATTTAATACACAATATTTCACATATAAGTCCACATGTTCGATTAAGATTCTTACAATTTCCCACTTGGGATATATGTGTTACTTTATATTTGTGTATTAAATATATCCTTATGAGTACTAAAAATTTCGCTACCATTACCGAATGCATCCCCAAATAATCAAGTCCATCAATCATATCAACATAGGATCAAAGCGACTTTCGCTACTTATATCGTAACTAAACTCATCCATGGTCACGTATATCGACATAATTGAATGACATGGATCAAACATGGATATGTAGCATAGGAATTACATGTGATGTATCTTAACATGCATATTTTCAACTGGCCCAACATTATCCTTTAATGAGATTAACCATAAACTTTAATGAGAGTGGAACTGAACTGAATACTTTATTTTTGAAGTAAATTGAATATCCATAGACAAAATATGTGTCTAAAATAAACAACATTTAAATACAAACTCCCACTAAACTGGCATATCATCAAAAGATGTAGCACCCATTTGAGTATCTTGCTCATGAAAGACCTTGGGTGATAGTCATTTAGTAAATGGATCCATGATTATGGAGTTTGTCCTAATATACTTTATAGAAACCTAATCATTATGAATTCTTTCCTTAACAAGTAGGAACTTAATGTCTATAAACTTTGACATCGTCATGTTCCTATTAGAATATAAGACTGTTATTATCACATAATGATTTAAGTGGTCTTTCAATTCCATCCAAAATATGCAGGCTAGTGACAATATTTTGTAGTCAATTCCATGATCAGAATCAGAATATCCAATAATCTCCAATTTGTCTGATTTTCCTAAATGTGATCATGTAATCCTTAGTTCTCTATAGATACTGAATAACCGCACGGCTGCTTTCCAAATTTCCATCCCAAAGTTAGTTAAATATATGTCTAGAATTTAAACAATGAATGATATATCCAAATGTGTGCGAACATGAGTATACATTAAATTCTCAATTGTAAAGTATAAGAAATTTCACGTATTTCTTTTTCTTTAAATTTATCCTTGGGGCATTAATTGAGACTAAAGTTGTCTCCCTTAATTGTAGGGGTATCACTTGATTTTCATGTCTGCATTTCAAATCTTTCAAGAACCTGATCGATACAACTCTTTTGATAATCCAAAAATACACCAAGAACAATTCTTGTGTATCTATATCATTAATACAAAAGAGGTATCGCCAAGATTTTTCATTTCAAAATTCCATGACAAAAATCTCTTAGTTTCATGCAATAAGTTTCTATCATTGTAGACAAAGTGTGTCTTCGACATACAATACCAAAAATATGATTACTCCCACTGAACTTGTAATATACACAATCATCAATTGAATTCATCTCAAAACCAAATGAGATAATTATTTGATAAAATTTGTGATACCATTTCGGGAAACCAACTTAAGCTCGTAGATGGATTTCTTTAATTTGAAAACCATCTGATGTAACTTAAGATCAAAATGTGTCACAAATGCCATAATTGTCCTAAAAGAGTTTTTCACAGAAATCGAAGAAAAAGTCTCTTTAATGTCAATGTCTTCCTTTTGAGTAAAGTCATTTGCAACAAGACGAGCCTCATATCTCTCCACATCACCCTTCGAATCCTTATTAGTTTTAAATATCCAATTACAATCAATGACTTTCGCACCTTCAAGCAATAGGATGAGTTCCTAAATGTTATTGTCACTTATGAACTTTATCTCTTTATGCATGACATCAATCCACTCTTTAGAATTATTCATTTGCATGGCTTGATGAAAGCTGATTGATCAGTTCTTCTTTCATCAATCCATGTCATCCTTATTTTCTTAGAGAAAGACTATAAAGTCATCCAAAATTGATTTTTTCCTTTTTTATAGTGGAATTTCTTAATTACATTTGTTCTTGAGGTTGTTGAGTTTGTTTTTATGGAACAACCTCTTAATTGTGTATAGGGAATTTTGTAATGTAGTTTTGTTCCGAAATTGCTTCTTGAACAAGATCTGGAGCAAGAATTTGTCACTAATCCTGATCACTGTCAATTGCAACAAAAGAAATATTGACATATTCTTCATCCAAGACAAAATCATTAACCTTATAACTTTATCTCCTCTCACAAACTCTACATCCTCAAGGAATCAAATATTTTCCATTTCGAAAATTGACATAATAGTAGGATCTTTAAAAAATATGTAACCCTTTAACAATTACTTTACTTGGAACTTTGTTGAGAATTTGAGCTACAGTCTTTAGTGCTTCTACTTAGAAAGTCCTGATGTACCGTAGGACGATTCCACATTCTTCTAGGAATTTAGCAGAAGGCCCTAGACGTTGTTCTCCCAATCCGACATATCTTTCATATTATTCACCACTGTGGTAAGATCTGACTTGTTAAATTCTTTTACTAAGTTGATTTTCAACCTCAATCTTGTATGACTTGAACATGTCCAGTGTTTGAGATTTCTCATAAATGAGATATAGGTATCCATAGTCAGAAAAATTCGTCTATGAGCATAATAAATTATTATTAACCATTCTAAAAAAAGCCAAAGTGAATAGCTCACAAAAATCTATATGAATTAGTTCTAAGACGTTCGAAATTCTATTGGCACCGAATTTCCTTATGTTTGTTTGTTTTTCCTTAATATAATTAACATAAATAATTAAGTTTTGAAAAATTAAGGGAATCAAGAATTTCTTCTGACACAAGATTTTTCATTTTCTTTTAAGAGAAGTGATCTAATCACTTGTGCCATAACAAAGTAGAATTTTCATTGATTAATTTTTGTTTAATACCACGTGAATTCACATGCAATGTTTCTTTATAAGAGGCAACTGTATTAAGTATATATAGGTTATTGTAACTGGATAAAGAATTTGTACCCACAATATTTGAGCTAAGAAAAATATCAAGCTGAGTATTTTAAATTGAACAAGAGTAACCAAATCTATTCAATGTAGACATAGAAATCAAATTTCGTCCAGAAAGACGATATTGAAAATGTCTTTTTCAAATCCAAGTAATAATCAGTCTTTAATGATAACCTAAGGTCCCTATAGCCTCAACCTTAACTGATTTGTCATCACCCTACATAGATGCATCTTTTAGCATCAATTGGTTTTAGCAGCTCAGACAACCATGCATAGATACACTTATGTGAGTAGCGGTACCGAAATTTATCCACCAAGTGTGTCTATGTATTGACAGTAAATTCACCTCAAAATAAACTGAAGTGAGAAGTGTACTATTCTTTACACGCAAAGCGTGGTATTTGGTACAATTCATTTTTAAGTGTCCCGAGCTTCCACAAAAGTAACAGCCAGATGATTCATCCTTTTCGAGCTTTCACTGGTTACTTTGAACCGAACCGGATGCAGCTTTCTTATTCTTTCTTATCTTGAACTTGTCCTTAGAGGTACTAGCCAAGTGAGCACTTTTAGTCGTTTCTTGCTTCAACCTTTTTTCTTCTTGCACACAGTACGAAATGAGCTCATTTAGAGTCCACTTCTCCTTTTGACATTTATAACTGACCTTGAATTGATTGTATTGTACAGGAAAAGAAATCAAAACTAAATGCACAAGCAAATCATCATATGGCTCAAGCTTTAGTGTATTTAATTTTGAAGCAATATGAGACATTTTCATGATGTACTCCCGAATATTTCCTATTAGTGAAACTAAGTTCACCAAAAGACATACTAGTTTCGGCCTTATCACCTTTTGCAAAGCATTCTTTTATTTCTTTAATAAATTCCTTGGCAGTAGTTACCTTATCGGACACAATGCCCCTGAATGATTCTGGAATGCCACGCTTCATGATCATAAGACTCATGCGGTTTAAATGATCCCACTTATCAAAGTCCCTTTTTTATTAGCGAAACTTTTATCCGTAAATACAGCAGGTTGTTCAGTCATTAACGCAATGTCTAAGTCCATGCAGCCAAGAACGATCTGAACGTTCTCTTTCTAGTCCTTAAAGTTGGTTCCATTTAGCACGGGAATAGAGTTGATATTGACATATACTATAGAAGTTGATGGATTAACTTAATAGAGAACTTATACCTAATTAACATGTTTACATAGGAATCCGTATTAAATAATTAATTAATTCAAATAATGGTAAACCATATCACAAGAGTTCGAGCACAACATTGATATTTAGTCTTTGGATAGAAATACCAACTTGCAAGTGGTACTCTTGGTGTAGTAATCAAATATTGACAATACACTATTTCAAACAATAAACCTATTTCTAGACCGATTTATTGTTCACATTAAACAAACCTTATAATTGTCACATATTTATTACCATAGGTGTGCATGTAATTCGGCCAAATATTTACCTTTCTTTGGCCGATAAATATCCCCGTAAATTACAAACACGCTACCTTCCTAATATTCCAAATAAATTAATCTAGATAAGAGAGGTTACTTTGGTAAAATGTTGCTTCAATTAATTTATTTAGGAAATTAGTAATCCAAAAGAAATTTATTTAATACCAAATTTCTAATTGTTAATTGTTAATCCTTAATTATTATTTTTTTGAAACTTTAGGGGCCTAAGAGTTAATAATTCAACTTTAGGAATTCAAAAATTAATTATCCAAAACTTTAAGGGTCAATAATTAATTATTGAAAACTTTAGGAGTCAAAAATTAATTATTCGAAACTTTAGGGACCCAAAAATTAATTATGCAAAACTTTAGGGGTCAATTTAAACCAATTATGATATTTTGGGGGCTTAATTACAAAATACAAAATTTTAATAGTCCAAATTAATTATTTTTCAAGCTTTAGGGACTAGGTTATTAAATCCAAAACTTTAAAAGACCCAATAGGATGAATTTTAAATAACCAAATCTTTAAAGTTAAGGGGTTGAAACTTTAAAACTTAACTCTAATTTTAAAATACAACCAAGTCCCTTAACCTATCAAATTTACAACACATACCCCCGCCTCCAAAATTCACCCAAACCCTAAAAAAAATTCTTTTTCTGTTTTGTTGTACTCGGGGGTGGGCTCATCGGCTTTGTCCCCCAAAACAACAGTAGCGCTCGATGCTACTGCCGACAGCGACGAGCGCTGCCTGCCTGCAACAGTGCCTTTGCCATTGTTGTGCTTGTAGTAGTGCTGTATGCGAGCAGCACCGTGCATGGTGTTGCATAGCACGCAGCACCCCGGTAGCGTGGGCTATCGCTATAGCGCCGCCACTGTAGCGCCACCAGTCCCGACGTTGCAGCGCTGCTACTTGTCGGAATTGATTTTTTTTTAAACTAAAATCTGAAATTTTCGACTGAATAATTTTCAAATTTAACAAAATTAAAACTGGAATTGTTAAATTTGAAAATAATGAAATTAACACAAGAATGAAATTAAAATTTCAATTCTCAATGATTCAACATGAATTGGCTTTGACACCACTTGTTGGGGAAAATTCTTTACCGTCATATGAATCGTTCATGTTGGATCATCAAGAATATATAAACTGAAAGCGAAAGCATACCTGAATCAAACATCGTTATCGCAATGAACAAGTCATGCGGTTTTAGTCTTTCGGATCAAAACGTTGTTCCTTTATTTCTCTCTGAAGATGTGAGTCAGAATAGAATGAACAGAACATGTGATCTAGGAACCATAACCATATATATATATATATACACTAACGGCCCATGCATTGACCTAATTTGACTCATCATGAAATTAGGAACGAGTCTGGTCTCTACACATAAAGGCCCACACTTTAATTGGATAGTTCAAAATCCAAAATATTGAAACCTTATTAGATCACTTTAAATGGGTTTAACAAAAATTGATAGCCATTAATTTAATACACATTATTTAACATATAAGCTCACATGTTCGATTAAAATCTTTACTTTCTTATGATGCCAACATAATGTGGGATTCGAGTTTGGCATGCTAGCTGGTCGTTAGACGGGCTGCATTTTTACTCAATCATGCCCTATTGTTGCTAGCTACTATTCAAGGTATTGTGATTTATGAGGAGTGACTCCATCGGTTCCTACTTTCTCAATGCTTGGATTACCTGAGGATTAAAATTAGATTTTTAGTAAATTTTGATAAAACTTGGTGAAATTTGTAGTTTAAAAGTTGTGGATCTCATAAAATATATGATTAAAATTAATTGTTGACTTTGACTCGGATTAAAATCTTGATTTTAATTTCAACCAAACAAGGGCTCAAATAACTCAACAAAACCAATGACGTTATTTATGGAGATGTTGGAATTTGGGTGTGATCCGAATTCTTTTGTTGAAGTAATTGAAAAATTCTAATTGAAGTGCACGTCATGAAGAATTCAAGTTTGGAATGCTACCGGAGTCCTATGTCAAGTTATGAAGACACGTAATGAAGAATTCAAGTTTAGAATGCTATTGGAGTCCTATGTTAAGTTATGAAAATCAAGTTTCAATGATGATTAGGAGTTTAACTTGAAGGATGACTTTTAGATGACAAAAGACACTTTTTAGAATATTAACCCGAGGGACTGGTCGCCACAAGAAATTATGGAGCAAAACCCCGGGCGCCCAGGCCCAGGTCGGGCCAGGCCCGTAACAAATTTTTCGGCCCGAATGTGTGTTTTTTTTTTTTTTTCTTCTCATACTTCGTTTTGGACTCAGTTTTTGGTATCCTACTTCATCAACAACTCTACCAAGAGGTCTGGACGTCCCTTACATATTTCCTATAAATATTAGACTCTTCTATATAATTTAATAGTGTGAGATTTATGATTACTAGCTTTTAAGATCATTATATTATTTTTCTCTCTTCTCCATTATTCTTGTTGTGCCATAAAATCTCATAATTTTTCTGCCATATTCTTGTCTTCTTTTGTTCTTGATCATACTTTACTATTTTGCCATATAATTTCAACATCTCAATCCATTGATTGATGTCACAACAAGTGGTATCAATCCTAACATGAGACTTGATTGGCATAATTATATAAGTTTGATACCTTGTCCGAATTTCCATCGGGGAAAATTAGTTGGAATTTTACTTGCTTTAAATGGATTTACCACACACGAGAAGTTGGTTGCCACTATTCTCATGGGCCACAACTACTTCTGTTATCTTGTCTATACTCAAACTTGCATTACTCTCAAACAGTATAAGGCGGCAATGAGATTGATTAGCGGAGGCCCTCCAAATCTCACGCTAGCCAAGAATATGGGTCTAATACACATAAAATAATTGTGTGTGTATGATATAAAAGGAGGTATCGTGTATTGAGTGTTTGTATATATCGTTTATTAAATCAGTCATTTCTTTTAGTTGATGAAAAAAAAAAAATAAAATAAAAATTTCTAGATAATATGTCCATTCTCCCCCATCTTGTCCATTAATTTTTTTTTTTATTATGAATGTAATTATGCTCATCTCTACATCGTAACTCTAATATAAAGATAGAATAAATTAAAATGCAATCCTATGAGATGGATAGAAACATTAGCTTTCATTGCCTTCTATTATGAGCGAGCTTATCGTCTCGTTTTTTAATACTATGCGGCAACCTTGCGATTAAATTAGTGAACATATTTTTGTACTGTTTATTACAAGCCACTAATAAATTGTCAAAGGCTATACTGGATAACTTCTTTAATGGTTTTAGTGAGCCTTATTGAATAGCACTAAATACACAATGAATCATGCTACTTTGACAATCTTAGTTCATAACTTGTACTTGGCAACATCACATTCATTCATTTCATTTTTTTTTTTTTTTAAATCAATGGTCCAAATTTTGACAACATCAAGATTATCAAACATAATTGTCAACAAGAATAGTAAAAATTTCAAATAGAATTAAAGATAAGATGTAAAATCACATCAGTCTAATGTTACTACGAACAAAAGTTTACCATCTTTATACTTTTGGGGTCACAAAATTTAATAACATTGTTCCATCACAGTTCAATTTTCATGAGTGAGAGAGATTGAAATGTCATATCTCATTCTTCTACTTTAATTATCTAATCACTGATTTTTATTATAATCATAAATAGCATTATTTCTCAAATTAATTCATATGATAATGACGCCCTAATTTCTTATACCATTCCATCAAAAAATTCCAGCACACATTATAAGTCTTTCTTTATTAGTATTTTTACGCCAAAAGGAAAAGGCTGCTCAAAATCAGGTCTTTTATGTCACGCAGATGTAGAATTTATGCATGCAGATAAGGATGTCAATTTAATTTGTCGGCTTGGGTCGCCCAACTCGACCCCAAAAAAAGCCCGGCCAAGCCTCAAAAAAATGTCCCCAGCCTTTGTTCGGCTCGGCTCGAGCCTAGCAGATGCAGGTATACAGCAGCCATCTCGTCGTCTTTCTCTATCCAAAAGCAGAAAAAAGTTGGTTTTTTTTTTTTTTTTTTTTGTAGAGAATTATCAGCAGAAGTGGAAATTATTAATTGAAGTGCCGGGGGAGTTCTTGAATTTTAAGGGAATAATGCGAAATGTTGAAAGTGAATATGGGTTGGGATTAATTTTTTTTTTCTACGGATCTTAAAATTTGAGATTCCATATCGTGGATTTTTGTTTAAATCTGTGGATTTCATTAGACCTCAATAGCAACTTCTTTTCCTCTGCCTGTCACTGCTGCCCAGGTTATTTCCTCTCTTCTACACACACACACACACACAAAAACACACGTATTTTCAATTTATTTTGGGGAGATTTTTCAATTTAGCCTTTTGACTTGTCTATTTGGGTTTTTTCATGAAAATAGTTTCTTTATTGCAAGACTTGTCTTTTTATTTTCAAGTAAAGTTTGGATTTGTCTTGTATTTCTTCTATTTTGAATGTTAGTATATAAATATATCCTTTGATCTAACAAATTAGCA
>CAIGRO010255370.1:0-15576 GCA_903798355.1 Fraxinus baroniana
GGGTGACAAACACACCCTTAATTACACATTCTATTAGTTTTTATCAAAATTTACTAAAAATCTATTTTAATATCGACCAAATAAGGCTAAAATATATTTTATTTGACGCTTTTCAAACACAGCTCATGGAGTACTAAGCCACCGTTTGTCTCCAATTTTCTAACGTACATATTCGCACCATAAAATATTCTATAGCTAAATCCAATTTTTTTATTTTTTATTTTTTTTCACACTTTTTAAACACACATTTACTAAAAAATAAAAAAATAGCGGTTTAAAACAACGTCTCTCCGAGGAAAAAAAAAAAAAAAAAGGCCCACCCCACCAAACAGGGAAATAATATTATTCCATCCATTTCCTGATTTCCTCCTTCCCCTTGAATTGAAATACCCAATTTTATTAAAGCTTCAGTTTAAACTGAATATCAGTAAATCACTCTTGAAAAGGTCGAGAAATCAATTTTGTTAATATTCTTAGTTTCTATCCTCGTCTGATTAAAGAGAGGGAATTTTTTTATAGCTATAATTGTGAAGCTATGGAAGTGGAATTGGTTACCGATGGTATGTCGGAGGATGAAAATTATGTTGCCGATGATATTAACGTTGATGTAAGTTTCAATTTCTTATTTATGTTTTAATTCTTTAAACCTTTCTATAGCTTTTACTGAATAAAAATGTTGCTGATTGCTTAAAGTTTGTTATTTCAAAATTGAAGCTTCAGATTTGCCTGTTTGAAAGATGATATTGTGAATATTACGATATGAATTTTACTTCATATTAACATCTTCTGAGTAATGAAAGTGCATTTTCGTTCAAATATTATCAAATTTAAATGGTAATTTTTATTTCCGTAATTTAATTTTAGATGGACGGGAAATAAACAGTCAACTCATGAAAATTAAAATGAAGGGTTAATGTGAAGTACAGAAAAAAACTTAGTTCAGCATATATTAAGTAATATATAGTTGTGGATTTTATACTTGTTAGGAAATAAATGAGTTATCACATTCCACTTTTGATTGCCTAAATATATCATCTTTATAAGGTGACAAGTTGAATGGTTTGATTTTTGGCGCTCTGAAATATCAGATTAGGGTTTTGCTAGGTATATTTATTTGCAGTATACATTATATATTATTCTTCTGTCACTTGATGTATTTGCAGGAATATTTGAACCTGGAGGGTGAAAGATGTGGGATTTGCATGGATGTTGTAATTGACAGAGGCGTGCTAGATTGCTGCCAACATTGGTATGTATACGTTAGCACGATATGGCTTTCTCGTTACAGTTGGTCCTGTTTCTTCTTATTTTCGTATTTTTTTTTGAGTTACCATTGATATTTTATTTTTCACCTTCTCGTGTTGCCAAGCTTCTCTGTTCTGCTTTATACTGATAGTTTATTGAAAGCTTCACTCCTTTTGAAGTGCTAGAAAACTGTATCATGAAGCGTTTAATCACTTCTAAACCTCTAGAGTACATAGCCACTTGTTTGGAATGTTTGGAATTTAATTGAGTAAATCTTTATTACATAACTTGAAGGGAATGAAATAATGCAGCCTTTTCATATCTGTTACTGAAATTTAGGTGTAATTATATATTCTTTTGCTGTATAATATCCTTCTTGTTGTGAAACCCTTCTGATTATTCTTTGTATAATTTTGATGCATGCTTGATTCTATACTTGTGTTAAAGAAGGAGGTTGTTGCTTTTACCCATCTTCACCTTTTAGTTCGTTAAATTGGCGATGGCTAATTTATATGCATTCTTTTGGTGTAAATTTATATTTATTTATCAGCAACTCTGCCATGCCTGGTGATGTAAACTGCATCTTTTCCGCTGGGTATTAATGTTGCATAAAAGTAAGATCATTCATCATTAATGGTGTTTAGTCCCTCGGTAAAGTTTTGTATGGAATCATTATTGTATGTTATCCTTGCAACACTGTCTGTGAAGGCTTCTGATTTATTTAACAATTGAGTAGCTTATATGTAGTATATAATTAGCAGTGCGAGAAATATGAAGAATGGAGCATTGGAGCTAATGCCTGATTTTTGGCTAGTTTTTGAATTATATCAGCTTAATTTGATGCTAATTTTAATTGGGTTATGTGGACTTGTCATTTAATTTCAGGTTCTGTTTTGCATGCATTGACAACTGGGCTACCATCACAAGCCTATGCCCACTTTGCCAGAATGAGTTTCAACTGATAACATGTGTTCCTGTGAGTAACAAAAGTTGTTTGAATTTTTGGACCCTTCTCTAATCTTCATCGTCATTTTGATGGCCTTGCATTCATACACATGGCTGCAAAGCCTGTGTGCTTCTTTCATCGTTGTGCACATGATGTGATTCTTAATGGGATTATTACACACTCAATATTTGATCTTTGAAATTATACACTAATATCATAACTAGGAAATGGTTACTTATGCATATCATGGTTAATGAAGGTATATGATACAATTGGTAACAAGACTGATGAGGATTCATATCAAAGGTAAGCACTAATGACTTTGTTTTAGCTATTTTGTTCTCATATTATATGGGCTTTGCATTTCACGTTTCCAATAATGGTCTATTGAGTAATAGGAAGAGTTTTGGTGCATAGAGTATCCATTTGTTCGGTTTGAGGAAGTGTGGAGGAGAACATTCTCTCTCTCTGACTCCATGCAATCCCTTTGGTCCAAAAATGGGAGGAAAAGAGAACACCAAGGAATGTTGATCATTACCCTCATACCCTCGTAACCACTTATTTGTTGGAGGTCTAAAGATATAATGCTCAAAGTTGATTCGTCAGTAAATGTTAGTGATACATGGGTTGTTCCTTGAACTCTATCCCATGCATTACCCTGATTAGAATATGGGAAAGTAACAAGCTAATCAAGAAACCATGAAATAATATAGAGAAGCAGAGCACTGAGAGACCCAAGAAACTGCGCTCAACCAACCACATGGTCAATAACCTCATGTAGATTGTTTTCCTCTAAATCTCAAGTCACGTTTTATGTTTAATAACTTCATGCATAGCTGCATTTCTTGCTTGAGAAACATGAACAGAGTATCACGTAGCACTGGTTTTCTTGAAATACAAATCTCTCTGTGTAGACAAAATTCAAACGAGTAAAACGGACTTATGAGGCCTTTTTTTTGGATCCTCAAGAATTACCTTTAGGAGTGACATATATCCAATTCCACTTTGTGACCCACTTATGCACAACAGGAAGTGACCATATTTAGCCTTAGAGAGACAAAGTTGCAGAGCATCAAATGAAAAAAGCATGCTGTTGAAGACCAGGAATATATATGTTGTAACCATTGTTTGTACCAAAGGAAGACAAAGGAAAGTAAAGAGAAAAATGAAATTGACAGATTGTTCAATATCTTACCTGTTTCAGGTCTTTCTCCTTTTCAAATTGGTATCTTGGGTTGGTTCTCATCTAATAATTTTTGGTGCCTTATGTAAAACTGGAGAATTTCTGCTAATTATTCAAAATTTATCTTAGATCACTTTGTTAAGCTGGAAAAGACTATTTTATAAAATGTAACAATTATATAATTTAGGCTTAAAAGAATCTAATAATCTGAGTAAGAGGTTGAATTGCCAAACTCTGTTAATGCTTCTCATCAATGACATAAAAATCTATATGTATCTCAATAACAAAAGTGCATCTTCAAATGTAAATGCTTTATTTACTTTCTTTTGTCTCATCTGTGCAGAGATGATGATTGGAGCATTGAAGGGAAAAACAACACCCTTTCTTTTCCATCGTACTATATTGATGAAAATGTAAGTTTTATGGAGTTCCATGATGCTTATGAAATTGCAATTGTATTCTACAATATGGCACCCTGGCCTGCTGTTGCATCATTCTAGTCTACATATTATGCTTATGTTGAGCAAATTTTGTATGTGCGTGTAATTTTATTTTATTCTTATGCTTATTGTTTTCGTACTTTGAGGGCGTTAATTAGCCTGCGCCTTTAACTAAATGCCTAGAACTGCTTACAAATTGTCTTTGAACTCCTGTGTTTGGGTGCATCTGTGAGTTCTCATGCACTGATGGAGAGCATTGTTTCTATCGTTTTGTCAGTTAATATAGAAGCAGTATTTGATAGTCTTCCTTTATATAACATGAATTAAGGGATTTATTACCTGATATGGGGAAACTTAATTGATTGCTATTAGCCTTATGTGGCACAATAAAGTTTCGAGAGAAGAATTTTTTTATTAGAATGGAAATTCTCTAGGGATATGATCTGTTTTCACTAAATAATGACCTAACATGGTTCCCTCAAGGTCACTTGTTTCTTCCCCTGAGGGTTGGGGGGATTACTATGCTTGTGTTGTTCTTGCATAATCCTGATACTTTTGGTTTCTATTTCTCTCAAATTCACTTGTATTTTTCAAGTTAAAGTTATCATGCAATTCTAGCATGCTTTGTCTCTTATAGGCAGTTGTGTGCTTGGATGGAGATGACTGCAAAATTCGGAATGGATTGATTGCGATTGAAGAAGATTCAGATATTGATACATCCATTGCTTGCGACTCATGTGATAAATGGTAATTTTGAATGTAGATGACCCATCGTTTTTTTTTTTTTTGATAGGATATATAAACTGAAATTAGTTTAGTTTTTTTTTTTTCCCCCGAGAAATTAGTTCACCTTGTATTGAAGTACACTTTTGTTGCCTTCACACAGGAGTCTTGATACAGTACCTTAGCATAATTTAACTTGGTACTAAGTTGTAGTTGGCAAGACAGGCCTTTCTTTGGTATAAGAACCACTGCAAAGTTTTCTAGATCTTTTATATGGGTTTGGTCTCTGTTGCATAGACATTTCAACTAGAGTGACGTGCCCGTGTCAGATACGTATCGACACTTCTTAGACACTCTATCATAGTCATTTTTCTTTGTTATCAAAATTATTAAATATTTTTAACTCAAAGTTATTATTAAATAACAAATACGTACTCATATTTAAAAGATTTTAACAAGAAAAATTAAAACCACTATATAACTAAATTTAACCTATATATAGGAGGAATTTTAAACAATTTAATCAACGCGTCAACGATGTGTCTTGTTAGTACTTTTTTGAAAAATTGAGTGTCGGCGTATCCATCACACGCATATACGTCCGCGTAGGTGCATCATAGGATTTAGTTTAATACCGCTTGTGGGTTCTCTTTTGCTTTTCTGCCTCCTTGTCCATGTATTTCACTTTTTCCTAACTTGAAAGATTCTTAAAATTAAGTGGTACAATTTAGTCAGCTATAGTCAATTTTACTTAATTGCATTCGAGAGGTCAGGAACTCTGAGAAATATGTTCAGAGTCTAAAGACGGTGTTTGATATTCCACCTCATACAACTGCTATTTCTTTTTACATATTCCTTTCCCACTTTTTTATTTATTTGAGAAGTAAAACAATTTTTTTTAAAAAAAGATTAGGTTTATACCAATCAATTTTTAGTTGTCACTCGTTGCTTAAAAAATATCTCAATAAAAGTGGTAATTCTATCACCACATTTATCTTAAGAGTGCATTAGTCATGGCCTCCTAACTATCATGATTTCTATAATGAAGGCAAAGTTTTACCTGGCCCGAAAGAATCCTTGGCTAATATTCACTCATCGTAGAATGTCTTTTTTGTGAAGGTTTCCTTTGTGCATTTTTTAAATCTGTTATAGTGTTTTTCTAATTGCTTCTTATGAATATGCGATCACCAATCAGGTATCATGCTTTTTGTGTGGGATTTGATCCTGAAGCCACGTGTGAGAACTCCTGGCTCTGTCCAAGGTTGGTGATTTTCATCTGCGTGTTGTTCACCATAGACCAAAGCAATCCCTTATTATACCGATAGTATACAATTTCTTTTGCGTGCCTTTTAGTATAGAATAAGTTAAAACAGAGCAGTTTGAGAAGTTGTGGGACTATTTCTCAAATGTATGGTGTTCAAATTTTATAATCCTATAATGCATCTATTCATAGAAGGAGGAAAGAGTTTTGACACTGAAAAAATTATCTGAAAAGGATGATACAACTGTATGTCTAATTAATGGCTTTTCTTTGTTACAAGCAATGTTCTAAAAAGCGTAAAGCGTTGCGTAGCGTCGATGCCGAGAATCAAGAATTACAAGATTAAGCGTGTCAATGCGAAGAATAAGCGTCATATAGCGTTTCGTATTTTTAATATTATTTTAATTATTTTTAAGACATTAAATATATTTTTATATTAAAAAAAAATTATCAAAAAAAAAAAAAAAAGGGGGAGGGGATAAGTCATGCTTAAGCGCGCTATAGCGGTCAACAAAAAAAGTTGACCGCTTTTTTACCCGAATACCCCGAAGCGGAGCGTTTTCTCCATGCTACGCGCTATAGCGCGCTATTTAGAACAATGGTTACAAGATTCCCTTGCTTCATTTTTAGTGATGGGTTGCTTATTGCTTATTGTTATATTCTTGTCATTTTCTATTTGTGTTGATGCAGGTGTGTAGTGGATATGCCACAGAAGTTAGTTGAGGTTTCAGTATTAAGTTCAAGCAACAAGCATGATGATAGAAACCTCACTGGTGATTGTTCGATGGAAGCTTCTTTAGCAGGAAGAGTATCGATATCTGTAGCTGATGTTGGGGAGACAGCTGTAGTCGTCTCACTAGTTGAAGGAAACTGGAGGAGTCAAGAATTAAATATCCCAGCCTTACCCAGAAAGGACACAGAAAACACATTTATATCCAGTTCCGTAGCTGATATGCCAAAGTTGGAAGCATCATCGAGCAATAGTGCTTGCACAGTACCAAACTCCGGGGGGCAAGAACTAGAACTTTACCTAAATACAAATGATGAAGAGATAAGAGGACCAAGATGTTTGATTAACAAATTGTCTGATTCTGGTTTAGATTGTAATTTTGGTTTATCAGTGGACTCATCTACTGCTGGTAATTGTGTCCATGAAGTTTTAATCATTTGATTCTATTCTTATTTGAAAGCCCATCTTAAGATAGCTGAAGATTCAGTTTTCAGTTTATGTCACGTGTTTGCCTTATCTATGCTTTCAGTCGACGTGAAAGACAATAAAAAAGCTGAAGATCAAGTGCCTGGATATGTGGAACTGAAGAATAGTTCAGAGGAATGTCTTTTACCAGGTATAGGAGTGAGCGAGCCAATAAATTACTTCTCATGGGTATTTCTTGAGCAATGAGTATTCAGTATTTGTAAGGAATTGAATTTGATGCATTCTGCAATAAATCTAAGATAATCTTATTGTTAGTTCTTGCCTTTCCATTCGGTGATTTCAGCTGACAACTTGATGCCAGATAATAAGGAAATGCTTTCAGTTGACGATGCAATATCAGGTGCAAGAAATAATGTGGTTGGAATTAGTGGTTCTAAGAGAAAGCGTAGAGATAGCAGGTTGTTAGTCAAGCTTATCTTTTTAGTTCTTACCAAGTAGCTTTAAATGTTGTTGGATTCCCAAAATACTATGTTCCTAATGTTGCTCATGCTTTAAATCCATGATAGTTGTTTGTTTAATATTCTCATTTTAAGTGGGCAAAGAACCTCTTGCAGGTGTGGCAAGACATTGATGCTGGATTTTTCTGTGCTTACATGATGTGTTGAATGAAGTTTTATTTGACTTGAAACGTTGTAAATAGTCCAATAAAAAGGTCTATTAAGTAACTACTTTTGCCAAAAGTGACTTTTAGTTCACAACTTACTTTTCAATAAGTACTACACTTTTTAGGCTTAGCTGGACGTGCTCTAAGTCTTTACATTTCAAAAGGTACTACCTTTTTGTAGGATTCCGATTGTGCTCTAAATCCAATATTGACCACAAGGATTCGGGTGACCATGCTTTCTTGGCTGTAAGAAGCAAAAGTGAAACACAGATTATATGAATATTTCCTTGTATGTAGAGCTAAATGTAAACCACCTGTTAGAATCTTTGTCTTCCTGGCAATACTCAGTAAACTGAAAAGCATCATTCGCAAATTTTATATTCCTTTTCGTTCTGAGAGAACATCTAAATTATGAACTGTGTGGCTATGTACATTTAAAATTCATTTTGAAAATACACGAAGTATGCCTTAGACATAAAATGTATTTTTTCAGTCAAGTTGGCTTCTGGTGGTTGGATTAATGTTATAGAATTTTATTAATGTTATCTGTTCATAAATACATTCAGAAACTGGATGTATGTAAGGCCACTTTATTTCATGGTACTACGGCATCGAGTACCATGGTGTATAGCTTGATGCGTCTTTCTTTTCCTGACTAAAGGTTCATGGAGTTATTCTGGAGTGCCATGATGCCTCTTTGCGTGCAAATCTTCACCTCATTAGATTTTCCTATTTAAGCTGAACTTCTAATGTTCTTTTGGCCTAAATTCTTATGAACAAAATTTTCTATGTATATTTTCCTTTTTCATTCCATTTACTTACCTTCTTCGTTATACACCATTGTGATGCTCATAGAAATGCTGAGGATGGAGAAAGAAAAGTTAAAACTGAGGCTAAATGTGCTCTGAAGAAAGTCAAAGCTGACAGAAACAGAGGGCGGATTCTTTTGAAGGACCAAGCTGATGAATCTGTTTTAGAAGACCCCAAAACAGTAGTTTCTAGTTTGAGCGCTGTCTCTGATGATAAAGAACCGAGATCTACAAAGGAAAATGGTAAGGCAGATATAATGTCTATAATTCAGGGAACAAATCGTAAATCTTCGAATCGGCTTGCTCATAAACACTCATCTAGCACACTCTCCAAAGAAAGTGAAAATACCTCTGGTCTGAGGCTCAAAAAGATCATGAGGAGAGGTGGTGAGGACAAGGATTCATCTGTTCAAGTTCAAGAGCTTAGAAAAGAAATCAGAGAAGCTGTTCGTAACAGATCCTCGAAAGAGGTTGGGCAAAACCTTTTTGATCCAAAACTTCTTGCCGCTTTTAGGGCTGCTTTGGCAGGATCAGTGACTGAAACTGAAAGTAAGAAGCTGCCTCTGGATCTGAAGGCAAAGAAGTCACAGTTGCAGAAGGGAAAAGTACGTGAAAGTCTAACGAGAAAAATATATGGTATCAACGGAAGGCGGAGAAAAGCATGGACCCGGGATTGTGAAGTTGAATTTTGGAAACATCGCTGCTTGAAAACAACAAAAGCTGAAAAAATTCAGACCTTGAAGTCAGTTCTTGGTCTCATAAGAAACGGATCTGATTACACAGAGAAACTTCCTGGGAATGATGGCGAGAGAAGCGGTTCTATTCTTTCAAGATTGTATTTAGCAGATGCATCTGTTATGCCACGGAAGTGTGACATTGAGCCTGTGTCATCCCACAAATCCATTGCAGCACCTGCACTGAAAAAAGATGGTTTAACTAAAAAATCACCAACTCCATCTCCCAGCGCCCACTCTTGCATGAATCCACCAAAGAAAGATATTTTATTGCAGGGTAAAATTCCTACATTAGATACTAAAGGTACTAGGAGTGCTATGGGCACTAAGGATGGAACTGCTTCTGGTAAAGTACATCAAAATAAATGCTCTGAAGGATCATCTAAGTCTACATTAGGTGGTGTGAAGGTACCTTCTGAGAAGGAAGCAGAGGGTAAATCTGACAACATGAAGTGCGATAAAAGGAAATGGGCTTTGGAAGTTCTGGCCAGAAAAACGGCAGTCTTAAGCAAAAATGCAGCACAAGAAAACAAAGAGGACAATTCCATGCTCAAAGGGAATTATCCTTTACTGGTATGTGGTAATTTTTATTTCTCCTAAATCCATTTTTCTTTTGTCCTGTAATTCTGCTACTGAAATCAGTGCCTTTGATTTGATTATTTGAGCAGGTTCAATTGCCGAAAGATATGTGGCCAGTTTTTGCACCCAGTCGTCACAACAAAATTCCAGTGTCAATTAGGCAGGTGAAGTATTTATCTGTTATCACGTCTCAGGAATAATATATCTTGAAAGTTGTGTCCTACTGAATAGGAAAAGTAATTTGATGGGAAAATGGGCAGTGAAAAGAGAGAATAATAGCGGGAAAAGGGTGCAGAAACGATCACACGGCTTTCATTTCATTTTTCTGATTGGTATAAAATATCAATCGTTGAAATGGATTTTCCACCATCATCTCCGTTGGGTTGGAAGATAATTCGGTCTTTGCTAGACCAAAAACTTGTCTACTGACTTTTTCTTCTAGGAGTATCTCTAGAATGGATGCCGAAATCTAATTAGAGCATGTTTGGCAGATTGTATATAAAGTAAAAATTAGTTTCGTACAACTTTTTGTTTCTACATTTATGTTACTTATTTTGAAAGTAAATTGTTTTAAATTAATTACTTACAGGTAAACTTTTAAAGCTTAGTCAAATGTCTTGAAAGTCATATGAGAACCACCACCCTTACTTTATCGCTTTAAAGAGTTGGAAGTCTCACTTGCTAAGCTAATTCTACTTTGTAGCATTGTGGAACTTTCCTCATTTCCTCGTACTGTTACCTCAGCATTGTCGACTCGTTGTATCTCAAGTTCTCAACCTTTAGTTTCATAACTTCTGCCTTCGTCTTTTGAATCTTCCCCATCTTTACTTTGGTGCTACAATTTCTGCTCTAGTTCGATTGTTATTTTATTTTCACCTTACATTTCTCATGCTATCTCTGCCCATTTTATGAAATTCACGAAAAATTATTGGAATTCTACAGTTTTCTCTTGAAGCTCATTTTGATTTTTTCTGTTAGATTAGTGCTTATCTTTTAGCACTGGAGGTTGATATATTTGCCTTTTGCGAAACCAAAAGTTAAATCTGTTCGAATAGTTGAAAAATTTGACTTTCTTTGTTCACTGGTTCCGTTCTTAGTACAACAGTAGAAAGTTATCCATATGGCAGATTATGATAGGTAGTTATAACCTTCTTATTTTGGTTATTTTGAAATCTATAAATAGGGTCCTTCACGTTGTAATTCAGAACAGAGAAGATCGTACAAATTATCTGTTTCTCTTCACATTTCTGTCTCAATTACTTCTACACTTTAATCTCCAACATAAACACAATTGATCTAGAATTTGTTGTACAGGCTCAACTTTACCGATTGACAGAGCACTTTTTGACAAAAGCCAATATATCAGTCATTCGCAGAACTGCTGAAACAGAGTTGGCTGTTGCTGATGCGGTCAATATTGAAAAGGGGATCGCCGATAAGTCAAATAGCAAGCTAGTATATTTGAATCTGTGCTCACAGGAGTTATTGCGTAGATCAGACAGTGCCAGTTCAAGTAGAACTACAGAATCAAACCCTTCTCAGACTTCCGAATATTCTTCTGAAAGACTGGTAGAAGAAGCCATTACTTGCTCCATGGAAATGGAGGTCAACAAAGCATTGAAAACCGCAGGGCTTATGCCCGATTCCCCTCCAAATAGTCCCAATTGCCCAAGTTTGTTGGAAGAAGACGAGGGGCCTGATAATGTATTTGAAGTTGACACTCATCCAGAACTTGATATTTATGGCGATTTCGAGTATAATTTGGAAGAGAATGACTTCATTGGTGCTGGTGCGTTAAAGATCTCTAAGCCACAGACTGAAGAGTCAAAAATCAAAGTCGTTTTCTCAACCCTTAGTCCCGAAAAATCAATTGGCACTGTGGGCCCCCTGAATCACGAGGGACCCACAAATCATGAAGCTTTGAACAATTCATCTTGCTTGCCCTTGTCTCAGACTAGTCTTGGAGGCTCAACTGTGGACGTTGGAACTGTCAACTGCCTTGATGAAAATATTTTGATCCATGGAGATGAAGAACCTTCTCCTGATGAATGTGAAGAACTCTATGGACCCGATAAAGAACCACTTATTCAAAAGTATCCTGAGACGCTAACAGTAAAACTGTATAAGCATATGATCAATCATGATTTTCATGGAGAAAATGGAGATCATGAGGACAATCAAATGGAGAAGGAATCTGAAGCAGGTGGTGTGAGTTGTGTGGATAACCTTGAAGTTTCCAATGTTCCCCACGGCCCTTCTGTATCGAAAGAATCACCTCACCATTCACGAGCAAGAGAAAATGCTGCAAAGAAGGAGAAGATATCTAAGACTGATGTCGAGAAGCAATCAGAAAGCAATAACATTGTGTCAAGGAAGGTAAAAGATTATGCATTTTTCATCTGAATAAACTCACATTCCATGTTCAAAAAAGTAGAAGTTACTTTTAACCTTTTATTTTCAAACATGTTTGGATATGTTACCTTTTTCTTACTTCAAGCAAAAAAAAGGTACTTATTTGAAAGTAACTCTTACCTTACCGTAAAAAAAAAGTAACTTAGTTTCAACTTCGATCAATTAAAAATTATTTATTTTAAAACTGCTTATATACTTTTAAGTAAAGTTTTTAACCTTAACCACCATTCTCTAGTCCGTAACTTACTTTTAAGTAAAAAGAGTTACTTCATTTTAAGTAACTCTTTACATTAATATCAAAATAATGAACATGCTCGTTTCCAACTTTGATCATTAGATAAATTTATTTTAGTTTTAAACTTATTTACTTGTAAAGTTGCGAAGCTTACAAGTAAACTTTTTAAGCTTAGCCATATATGATTCCTTTTTAAGTCATACTAGATTTACTCATTTACTTTATAAATTGTTGAAAAATCTTCTGTTTCCTGATGGGTTGATTATAATCTTCCATGTAGGTCGAATCCTACATAAAAGAACACATCAGACCACTGTGCAAGAGTGGTGTGATCACAGTCGAAGAATACAGGTGGGCTGTTGGAAAAACAACTGAGAAAGTTATGAAATACCACTCAAAAGATAAGAACGCAAATTTCCTTGTCAAGGAAGGGGAGAAAGTGAAGAAACTTGCTGAACAGTATGTTGAAGCTGCCCAGCAGAAGGCGAAAACTTAATCAGCACACGATTGGTATATTTTTCTGTGCCTCATCTTTTTCCTCTCTCATACCAGGTTTTATATTTACGTGAGATTATGCACTTAATAAGTGAAAAAGCAATTGTAGATCAAATTGTTGGAAATTAAATTGAAGAGAGTTATAGTGATATTATATAGAACCGATTGGGATATTGCTTAGCAAAATGCCTTTTAAAATCTTCTAATATGGTTTACATAGATACTCGTAACAACGAGGGCAAGTTTTGTAAACAATGCTGGACAGGAATGGACTATATAATGAGCAACATTTTAACTTCTTTTTATTTTGGAAACTTTTCAGCTGCAGTCCCCAAACATTACTGCCTGGAGCATTTAGCTCCCCAACTTTCAATTTTGGTGCAAGTCAGTCCTCCTGGATGGAATTCTGTCTAATGGTTGCTTCACCTGCATGTGACCACTTACGCCATGGTATTATTGTCCACTCATAAAGAATAAAATGCTTATTGAAGTCAGAGGTGTTGTTCCTGCATCTTCTTCGGTCAGGGGCATGAACTGGTAAGGAGAATATGCTGTTCCTGCTTATCTCTGTGCCGGAAACAATCTCATCTTCTTGTTCACTTGGTGCCATTTCTCCAATTCTTACGCTTCCAATTTCGTTTCTTCTCCGGTCAAGTTCAGAAATGATTTTGATCTTCCATTGTAGTTCAAATGGGCTGCCCCGTATTCAAGTTTCTTTCAATTTTAAATCTTAATTTAGTGGTTAAATTTATCTGCCTCAACACCAGTCCCATGCAGTGTCAAATCGGTTTCACAGGTTGTGGAAGAGCTGAAAAGAATCTGTCGTGTTAAAATTCCCTTGGAATGGACTGTGGTTGTCTGCAATCCGAGTTTGGTCATACTATTTTATGGCAGTGAGAGGAGTCTGTCTCCAAAATTTGATCTTCTAAAATGAAATATACAGCAAGATTTTACTTCACTTGATTATTCGAAGCACAGTTGCCCATAAGCTGGCAATTCAAATGACGATTCGACATTAATCACTAGTTATCAGATGCACTCGTCCTCAAAATGCAGATTATCCTCGCTATTATTCTGAAGAAGAGAAGAAGCCATTTCCTATACCCATGAGCTATGACTGGCTGCCCGAGAGAGGCTGAGAAATAGTAAGGGCCAACATAAAAGAGCTTCCCCTCCTCCAAAAAGAGGGAGGGTGGTTCAAATGCTGATTACTGTTGCAAGTTGCAACAGCTTACCAAATGCAAGAGTAATGTTGACTAACACTCTTAAGATGCTGTTGAAAGTAGTTCTGCTTCGTGCTCGCGAGTGGAGAAGTGAAATTCATGATGGAAATGTTGGGCATCTTTTCTAGTCTTGTTCTTGTAGAGGATTGTGTGCTTCAATCTGTAAACGACTTCATGAGTGGGGGGACGCAACTGTTTAAGACGTATTGGTACCAGTCAAGGGCCTACCACCACTTTCTGTATGATCGTCTTGGGACATGTATTGTTTGAGTGTGAAGATTTTATATCCGAGAACCCTGCAGCAATGAAGCTCTGCATTCAGGCAGGAGTTCACCTACTCAAATATCCAAGAGAAAGTGGCATTGCCAGCAGGAAATGCTTCAACCTTGAAGCGTGGGAAGAAATGAGGGGAGGAGCTGAGAGGCTGATGAAGATGTATCCCATCAGGGCTTGTGGGTATTGTCGCAAACTGCACGTGCCCGAGTGGGCACAAAGTGCAGATGCAGCGTAATGGGCAACACGATGGCAGTCTGCTGGTCTTGATGGCTTTACTCCACCCCAATAAGTTTGGCATGTTCCTGACACCGACAATCCACTGCAGAGGGAGCTGAGGAACTTCTACAGACAGGCCTCTGCAGTCGTAGAAATATGTGTACATACTGGTGCTTGAGGGCCGGAGCAGTACAATCTAACTAAGGTTGGATGTGAGACTTATACAAATGTTCAAGAGAAGCTGAAACGGTTGTTTAAGTCTCGTATTTCTTCTCATTTCCCCTTCCACGTATTATGCAAGATGTTTCAGGTTATTGTGCTTTTAAAAGTGAATTGGAGAAATGGTATTTAAGTTGCCTTCCTTGTCTAGACATTAATTGTTTAGCGAGGATAGTGATATGATCTACTTTTGTTTTTGTTTTGCAGGAGGGGATTGTTGATGTACTAAAATGGAAGAAGATCAAAATCAGACTGATTCTGGCGGAGATGAGGAAGAAGAACAAATTCTCCTTTTAAGAACTTTATTCTTTATATATTCCGAGTGGACGAAAGTACCCCTGCCATAAGTGGTCGGAATTTTTAACGCACCAAAATTATTAGTTTGGGGGATCTAATGCTGGAAAAAAATTGAATGAGGACTCCAAGTGCTTCAGGTGGTAATATTCGAGGACCAATTTTGCAAATTTCCCCTTTTTTTAAATACGAGAAATAGAAAAAGAAAAGGAAACCAGTTTGTCATTTTTTAATCTTAATTCTTAATCTACTTCTCTTGAAAGCTTTCGTCGCGAATGAAGTTTCTTCCAATATTTGTGGAAATAATATGACGTCAAGTCTCACCATTGATATGTAATAATAATAATTAAAAAATGAACATATTTGTGTGTATGAATTATGAAGAAAGTAGATTTATAAAGTTACAAATAATTATAAATAAAAACAATCTATGTAATTGTATTGTGGGAAAATTGCAGCCCCGGTC
>CAIGRO010255375.1:0-10291 GCA_903798355.1 Fraxinus baroniana
TTAGAAAAGTGTATTTATTTTTTCAAAACCAATTTAGGGTGAATGAGAAATTAAGGCCAAAAGATGACCACTTGAAGATGAAATAAATTGAAATAAAAATTGGTAGGAAATTGAAAAAGTGTCAATCTCACACAGGAAATCTAGAAGAATATAAACCACTTTATATTACTTAAGTTTGGGACTTGAGTTTGGGCCACAAGGAGTACAACTACCAACAGTCTTTGAAGGGAAAAGAACCTGGTCCTACATGCTAGTAGGTTGGGCCAAAGTCCCCGCGCGCCGTCGCAGCCGTCCGTCCGGCTCGGCTTGGCTCGGTACCTGTCGTGGGCCTAGGCTTGGACTTGGGCCTAGCTGATATATATTTTTTGGTAAAATAATATTTGATTTATATTATTTTATTATAATTTAAAATATATTATTTTTCTACGATTTTTCTGTGCCTAACACGTGGATTCTTCTAGAATGACGGTTGATGGTTGGCGGTTGCTATCCAAACGGTTTGTGTCTGTTGAAGACATAACTTTTCGGCTATTGTATCTTTTGGACACAACCTTTCAACTCCTATAAATAGGCCCATGTATCGCCGATTTCATTCACTCCAAAAATCAATTTTGATTTTACTCTTCTTCCAAAAATTATTCCTCCGTCCCTGCATATTCATATTTTGCAATAAGCCTCGAATAATATTTTTGTGCATTTTAGTCCTCCAAATTGTAGAGAGATCAAAACGTTAGTAGGTTCGCCGAGACTTGTAATATGTAGTGCAACTATTATAAGTCGAGGTCGTTGTATATTGGGAGACGAGGAGTTCATGTAGCATTCACTAGCTTTTGTTTTTTATTACCTTTAGCCTATGTTTGGGAGCCATTTTCTTCCCAAAAGTAGAAGAAATATTACTGTTGCAGGCTGGGCAGCCTACCATGTTTGACTGCCTTTGTGTGTAGTGGGACACAGGTGTGGAAAATAACGGTACAAAAATTTATAAAAATGGGAAAAGTATGGATAACAAACATAGGCTTAATGGTGTCAATGCCACGAGTCGTGAGGAATTTCAAGCATAGGTAATGTATAGAAGTGACGACCCATATTTGTTTTCATGGCTAATCTCCTAACACACCATGATAGGTACATGTTGTCTATCAACAGGAATCATCATAGTGGCATGCTACTTGGGGTTCTTTTCCCATCTTAAAAGCAAGAGTGATTTTTTCCCTTGTGGTGATGTTATCACTTGCATTTGTTGGAGGAAGAGCTGCAAGGTAGAGTTTTGCTCTATGATGCTTTTCATATTTGCAGCCATGGCTGCCAACTCTCTGATGAGGCATGCAGCTATCATTTCACCTCTTCTATGTTGAGTTCAACGGTGTTAGGTCGGGCCAAAGGGGTCTCATCTTCAAATATCTCTCTCACCACTCTTTGCGGGTTAACATGTTCACTTGCACTCAATTTGTTGAGACTTTTCTTTTCATCAAAGGGGGTCTCATTGAGTAGGCTTCTTCCAAAGTTTGTCACTTCTTCAAGTAAAACTTAAAACACTCTGCCCTTTATAACTTTGTGGATCAAAAGGATAAAAATAAAGAGTGGCTAGATTTTTTCCAAAACTTTTACTTGATCTTTTTTCATGAATAATACGTTTTTCAAAGGGAAAGTAGATAAGGTGTTCGGTAAACTTTTTTATAGGATATGCTCGTGATTAAAGTGTGGTTTTTCACATACAGTGTCAATCTGTTGATCTCGATTACTAATTGGACGATGTGGCCAACAGGTCCCAACTTCACTCCAATCTACATGACAAGTTCTCACACTTTGGATAAAGTTAGGTGCATGTGGCATTTTTTGACGGTGGGGAAGGGGTCGCGGACATTTTGACGATCGAGTCAATCAACTATATAGATGTATTGTCGGATGGGCATTGAACGAGAGGAACAAAGATATGTACGATAATATGTTTCGAAGAGAGAAAATTACCAAGCAATATTGATGTAGAAAGTGTAAAATTGTATTAACTTCGAATGACACAAAGTGTAAGCTTTTATAGTAGCATCTCCAAGTGTGGTGTTGGGTATAAATTGGTATCTCCAAAATTACTTTTACGTCCCAATGGATCTAAATTCAAATTTTGCTCCAATAGGAAGATCTAAATCTATTTTGCCTTTTATTGATGTAAGGGGAAAAAAAATTAGTATGTATTTTTTTAATCCAGAAACTGCAATTTACATTTCCTTTGCATCTCTCCAATGGAGAGTTTTTCGTTCACTTTGAAGATTTAAATCACAATTTAAATCTATTTTATACCACCATCACTGAATATGTCCTAAAAGAGGAGATGTGGTTACCATTGGACGGATGACAGGTGGCATTATCTTAACGATTGATGTGTCAACCTCATACGTGTCACATCTATTGTCCTAGGTTGATGTAGTGTTAATTGACTCTCAAAAGTGGGCATCCTATGTTTTATGTCTACCACTTAAAAGTAGAATGAAAAGTTGATCGAGAGATTTCTACTGAGAAGTGTTGTATAGTCAGTCATTCAAAAGATCTCTTGAATGAAGCAATGGAAGATGACTTGCCGGATTACGACTTATCGCTTCAAAAATGTGTTGCGACAGATCGTGGCACCTCGCCTCGAATATGGAGGTTTGACCTCTACATGCCACTTCGACAGGAGGCTTAGCTCACTTTTACTTCCTTGTTTGATGGTCTCGATTAGGCCACGTAAGCAAATGATATGGAGTGCGGACCTAAGGTGACTTCTTGCTGTTTCCTAACTAGCTGCCCATGGCCAACCTCATACGATGAGGCATAATAATAATGTATAATCAGTTCTCTAACCAAAGAAATGATTTAGCATTTTAATTTTCCACTTCACAAAGAATTATGATTTTATTTTTCAAAGAAGAATTCTTACAAACCATTGCCTTTGCTTTTACCTACAAAAAATTTCTTTTACCTACAAAAAAGGTCTTGTCAGCTATAAGTAACAATGTAATTTTTTTTTTTTTTTTATGTAAACAATTAAACAAATTCATAAAACTCTAGAGAACTGAAAGAGGATAGAAATGTAAAGTTTATCAAATCCTAGAGGGAAAGAAGACAATAGACAAAAAAGTGAGGTGCAAAATATGAAAATTTAACAAAGTGCACACTTCATAGCCAAACTTTTCATCAGCATACCCGACAATACATTATTGTATGTATTCCTAAACAATATAAATTAGTGGGGTAATTAGCACATAACATCCTTACCTTTCATTGCTATTGTGGAAAAAGTCCTTACTTTTCAAAGAATCTCAAATCAATTATTAAAAAAATTAAAATTTAGTTTTTTTTTTTTTTTTAAAAAAAAAGTGCAAACGAGACTCAAATTTGTTAGAAAATTAGAATTTTTTTTTAAGAAAAGTGCAAACGAGTCCCTAATAAATTATTAAAAAAATAATATTTAATTTTTTTTAAAAAAAAATGTAAACGAGTCCCAATTAAATTTATTAAAAAATTAAAAAAAAAATTGAAAAGTACAAACGAGTTCCAAATAAATTATTAAAAATTTATAAATTAAAAAAATAATTTCTTTAATTTTTTTTTAAATATCAGGATATATTCATTATTTTATAGCTTTTTATTGACAAATTGGATGAAAATGGATAGAAATGATGATTTGCAAAATTAAAACTTAATTAAAAGTAAAAATGCAAAAAAGAAAAAAAAGTATTGACGTTTTCCGCTATAATAGTGAAATGTATGGATATTATGTGCTAATTACCCTTTTAATAATGTATTCGGAGATTCTTTTGCGCTTTGTTAAAAAATTTGGGACTATAGTTGCAATTAATTTTTTTTCTTTTTTCTTTTTAAAAAAGAGAATGGTATATTTGTCATTTCACAATTTTTAATTGAGAAAATGATGAAAATGACTTTTGCGCAATGAAATGTGAAAATAAGGGTAAAAATGCCCAAAAAATGAAAAATGGGGACGTTTTTCAAAATAACAATAAAAGTTGGAAATGTTATGTGCTAATTACATTAAATTAGTGGGTCCCCAACTATCAACTTTATAGTTGAGCAAAGATCTTGATTCGTGTTCATGTATCATAATTTTTTTCTTAACTTGACGAAACTACCCAGGTCGTCTTTACACCTATTTTTCTTCAACTTTTTTATTTATTTTTGTAACTTTCCCACACAACAAACAAGAAAACAATGAAGCAATGTGTAATCCCACCTCTCAACAATTTTTAGTGGACATTTACGTTCTGTCCTCCAATTCCTTTCCTTGGAATAAAGGATTTTTTTTTTTTTTTTTTACATTAGACCAAAGATGTTTTAATCCTCAGATAAGAAAAAATAAATATATAGATAACATTAATGTCCGATTTTCTGGTCAATCATTGGTGCAAATGGGTACATGAATACGTAAGGTAAAAAACCAAATGAATGCCAAAAGAAACAATAGAGAAAGATAAGAAGTTAGTGCAGATAAGAAACAGTGAAAGTTGGTATGACAATGGGAGGCGAGAGGGCAGACGAATCATTCTCTTGATGTGTGTCTCCCTTTGCCATGTGAATCCACGTATTCTTGCTTTACACATTCATTCCAAATAAACGTGGGTTGTGGGGCGGGGTGGGGTGGGGGTGACTGAAGATAAAATTAGTGGGGTTCAAATGGTCAACCTGTGTGTGTTGTGCGTGAAAGAGAGAGAAACAAAAAGACAGACTTTTCATCATTCTACATACCAAATTCTTTTCTCTACTTATTCATTCATTTGATTAATGTTAAGCGATCCTAGGTAGTCTCCCACCCACCATTCCTCTACAAAAGTCTCCTATTTTTCTTCATTTTCACACAAAATCAGAAATCAGAGGGTAAGACTCTTTCTCTCTACATATACCTTTAAACTACAAAGCCTCTCTGTTTGTACCAAAAGCTCTATACTTTGAGATCGTCTTATCTATCGTATAATAAATGGGTGTTGATGATTTATGCAATACAAGCCTATTTCTAGGCTTGAGTAATTTTTCATCCACCGTTGAATCTGAAAAATTAGCCCAAAAGTTTGATGGAAAAATTTCTGAGCCTTCATTGACTTTGAATCTTTCTGGTGAAACCTATGAGCAGATTCAGATGGTGAAAAAGGTGGATTCTCATCTGAGCCTTCATTGACTTTGAGTCTTTCTGGTGAAACCTATGATCAGATTCAGATGGTGAAAAAGGTGGATTCTCATAACAAGGTTTTTAATGATCCGTCCACTGATTTGTATAGACAAGATAGTGCTGCTTCATCTTTTTCTAATGGTAGTGTGAAAAGGGAGAGAGAGATTGGGAGTGAAGAGGTTGAATTAGAAAAGGTTTTATCGAGGATTAGTGATGAAGATGAAGATGGCTCTAATGGAAGGAAGAAACTTAGGCTCACTAAAGCCCAGTCTGCCCTTTTGGAAGAAAGCTTTAAGCAACACAGTACTCTCAATCCTGTAATATCTCTCTCTCTCTCTCTCTCTCTCTCTACATACACGCAAATATATATAGTTGTGTATATCATATGTAATTGCCTGATTGCCTGAATATAATCTTTGGGTTTCTCAGAAACAAAAGCAAGACTTGGCAAGAGACCTGAAGCTTAGGCCTCGACAAGTTGAGGTTTGGTTTCAGAACAGGAGAGCAAGGTATGATCTTCAACCCATGGAAAGCATTCAAAAATTACCCTTTTTCAATAATAAGTTTGAATACCATGAGAAAAATAGAACAGATTCCATCTTTAAGAAACCAAGAAATTAGAATAAAGAAAATCGAATATTGACTTTCGTTATAGTCCCGAGTTATTTTTTATTTTTTTTTCAGGGTGCTTTAAACCATTTCTTAAAATAATTGCAATTAATCCGAGTAATCCATGATCTTTTATACAGGACAAAGCTGAAGCAAACGGAAGTGGACTGTGAATTCTTGAAGAAATGCTGTGAAACATTAACAGAAGAAAACAGGAGGCTACAGAAAGAGTTACAAGAACTCAAGGCACTAAAAGTATCCCAACCCTTATACATGCAGCTGCCGGCAGCCACCCTCACCATGTGTCCTTCCTGTGAGAGGATTGGCGGCGCCGCCGTGGGTGAAAATAAGTCCAACAGCCCTTTTACAATTGCCCCAAAGCCTCACTTTTATAATCCTTGCACCAATCAATCAGCTGCTTGTTAAGTTTAGCTTTTACTGGGCAGATTATAATCCCCAACCCCCTTTTTTTTATTTGGTCAAGGGCATACTAATTATAAAAATTTCTGAATGTTGTTTTGTGGGATCTTTATAGTAAATTATTAAGTTTGTGGGTATATGTATAAATTAGTTCTAATGTACATGTAGCTTTTTAAATTTGCTTTGATATTCTTTGAATTCTTGTTCGACTTCCACTTTAATCATCAGTTGTGAAAGCGTTGGCTCACGTCTATTTGTTTGTGATTCTGTTAGATTTTCCATTTTGTTCTTGAGAGGGAAAGTATTAATCGTAGCGTGTGGATAAAGCTCGTTGTTGGTTCAGGTAAAAGAGTCGATACAAATTTAAGTTAAAATTCACACGTTTATCGAATTCACAATTTTTATCTATTTTATTAAAAAATTAATTTTTGGTTGAACTAAACATGGTCCAAGAATAGAAACAGAGAGTCCTTAAATCATTGCTTGATAATTCATGTGGTTCTGACATATTTTAGGTGAATAAAAAAAAAAATTCTTTGCCCCAACTTGACCTTAATCCTAATCTGAAATATATTTAGCACATATTTTGATTTAGAAAGAGAATAAAAAATATAGTTGTTATTGGGCCCACATAAGAGATAGAAAATTTGAATTTAAATATTGATGTGATGGATAACGATCATATTTTTCATTTTAATGAGATAATAATTTGGCTCAAACATGGCCTAAATCTGTCAACAATTAATTTTAACTACATATTTAATACAATTCACAATTTTTTTAATCACATATTTTATCAATTTTTATCAAAATCTATTAAAAATTTAATTTTAATCTTTTTGGGCTAGATTAAAATTTAAGTCAAAGTCAAATAATCAATATTAATCACATTTTTCATGGGTCCCACATCTTTTCAACCACACATTTAAATTTCTATCATAATCAACTAAAAATCTAATTTTAATTATCACCAAACACCCTCGAATTAGTATAAACCTTGTTTGGTGCTTATTTTTATCAAAAAACATTATTGTCTCTCTTCTTTTCAACCACACGTTTTTCAATAATATAATATAATACACAGCCCAAAAACCTTACCTCACATTCTCCATTAATCAATTATTCAGGACTCAAACATGTCCTAAATCTTAATTATCATATTACACAACATGTTATAAACAAGTTTTTATTGTTCAATTACTATTTTGTGTGAGATCAACTACAATATCTTAATGTCAAGTCAAAATGTTTGGGCATGAAAATAAGCACTAATGATAAAATTGCTTTATGGACACGTTATCATGATTGGTCACAGACCTTTCCAACGCCGAATCATTAGAAGGATCTATCGTGGTCCAATATATGGTCCACTTACCGTCCTTTATTTTTCATTTTTCCCATATTATTTTACTTGCCTGGAAACTTCACCTTTTTTTTATGGTCTAATTATAATTATATTATCACCGTCACGTCATGGTTAAATTCTATTATTCTAGATGCCCATATTGAACGCAATTTAAACGAACTCTTTCAATTTTTAAATTATTCAAAATAAAGTCGATTCAAACATTAGACAAGTAGATCAAGGTTAGACGTGTTCTCAATTTTTAAAATTTAAATATTTCTTCGCTTGTTTTTCTTATAAAAAGTGAGTTGGTCATTAATAATATTGAATAAATAATTAAAGAATAAGACGATTATTTTGTATAGTAGTATTCCATAACCATGCATATTAGGAGACGATTTGTGTGAGGTCACGATTTTGTGGTGTACCTAAAAAGAAACGTATAGAGCCAACGTGGTCCTTCACGTGCAACACGGTCTACCTAAAAATGAGAGATAAAGAATGTCTAATATGTTGGGTGGTTTATGTCATTTTACTCATGACCATTCTAGTAAATAAAAAATATTTTAAAAAGTGTGCAAGACAAAAAAAGTATTATTCTTGACATTATAAAAAACTTTAATTGAAAAAATGATCAATGACATGACGGACCTTGCTATTCGTACATGGGCACGCCTGTGTACGAACGGGTACGAATGGATTAATCCATGACATAATTATTAACGATAGTTGATTAGTACTGAATTATCAACAACAATATCACCAATAATTGTTGATGCTCACCTGTCAACGATTATTGAAACACTATTATTCGTGATGTCGTAGGCCATTACAAACGGTGCTTTGATCGCTGAATGTTGACGAAGAAAAACTTTCACTTTATATTTGGTTTTCTAATAGTTTTTCAGGGGTTAATTGTTCTAAAAAAAAAAAAAAAAGGTCCACATCATATATCCCTCACTAAATTTTAAAAATCGAAACGAAATTTGTTAAAATTTTGTCTCAATCCATCACTGATTGGGATAATTGGACGAAAAATTTGTGCCATGCCACATGTGAATTTCATGGACCACTTAGGCAATTCCATTCACACCAACAAACGGAATTCTAATGAGTAATGGATGGAGAGCATTTCGAAAAAGTTCAATTATATTTTAAAAACATTTAAAATTTTAGTGAGGTTTGTGTGATGCAATTCAAAGTTTAATTATTTATAGAAAAATAAACCCAAACATTGAAATACATATAGATATCTAATAAATCAGTAAACTAAAAAATAATAATAATAATAATTGTTTGGGTCGCCACACGGTAATTTATCTTCCACATAATAGCTACATGTCACATAAATAAAAATTCTAATAAAATGAGGGTTATAACTATGAATTTAGATTAACACTTTTATGACATGTCTAGTAATAAGTTGGTATGCCATGTGACGATTATATTGTAGCACACAACTTGTAGCATTTTAATCCATTTGGAAGACGACGGGTATGGTTGATTTTAATATCCAACAAGTATACATATCGTAACATGTAATAAAATGGACGTTAGTTATCAATCCGATGATAAATAAGTATCTAGCCTAGCTATTAATTAATCTAATTCAAATCGAATATAAATACACTATTAAGATAGATGAGATGGTGATGGTAATAACAACCTAGTTAACTAACTAATCTAACTAATTCGTATGAAGCGATTATTAATGCTCGATTAACTAATAAAGTACTAGGATTCCATATCCCTTACATTTTTCCATCTTAATATCAATTTCACAAGTTAACAACATTTATTTGATTATGAAGATCAATATTTCCTATCATGTTCAATAATCTCTCCGGGGCAGAAATGAATGTATCCTCACATATGAACTAGTAATATTCCTATCCCAAATGCAAACACACAAAGATGCATTAAATATCTATTGGATCATGCTAAGCAAGATCATTATCCATGACGTCTATAAAACCTTAAAATGATTGAAATTACACATTAATTCAATTCGTAGTCAGTTAATTGAGCACATTAAGATTATAACTAGCATTCAAATCAAACAATTGTCTAATGTCAAAATCTCAAAAAATAGAATCCAACGTTATCCTATATAATCTTACATTGAATAATAGTGTGTTTGGACAAGTGGAAAACAGAATGTCAACCTTCAGCTATTCTTGCATAGAAGAAATACTTTAATTAGACATCAAATTTAGTGCATGACTTGAGTCCAACACCCCACCCATCTAAACGTACCAAACTACCCTATGCCATTCAAGGTACCATTAATTCCACAAAAAAAAATTGTTGAAAATAATCTCGTCTAGTGATGAATTCGTGTACTAATTTTTAATATCAACATATTAGAGTAGGTGACAATTTCAAACCTTTCATCATATTGTATCAGAACGAGATAATCGAGTCAAGTTACTAGATCCTCAATGGTGGCATTGAGATAAAATAATTGAAAATTTGTCACTAGTGATAGTTCATTTTGGAATGATAATATCTATGTCCTTTTGGTTAACCTGATCTACAAAAATTAAGGTAGAACTGTAATTATTGGTCTGGTTTTAGTACCGTTTGAGTCAAAATCTCTACGATAGTCCGGCCACTTATAACTAGGCCCAGAACTGGAAAAGGTGGGCCGATTTGCTTTGATAGCTTAATTGGGCCTTTTCCCCTCAAACCCACCTACTCACCCCTCTGACACACATGCATTTTTATTTGTTTGGCAGTGCTTTTGTTGGGTTTTTTGATACCCA
>CAIGRO010255396.1:0-11593 GCA_903798355.1 Fraxinus baroniana
AAAGATAATGATCATTCATTATCTTATTATTATGGGGTCATGGTCCCCAATTTGGTGTGTTCTTCAAGATTCTCTGCATCCCCGAGAGCGAAATTGAAAGATTTGATCACGAATCAAATTAGAAGATCATTACCCTTCAAGCAAACAATCAGAAATCCATGGATCTAGGTATGTTTGTGTTTTGTTTTGTTATTTTCTTTAATTTCAACATGGAGTATGAATTTAGGATTTATATTAGAAAATGATTTGATTAAATGAATTTAGGATTTATATTAGAAAATGATTTGATTAAAGCATATGGATTGAATCTATAATCCATTATCTATTTTCTATCAATTTCATCTCTAATTCCTGTTTGAGCATCAAAACTAGTGAGATTTGGAGGTGAAAATCCTAGCTAAAGGAGATGATCATATGTTGATCTGATTTTTATCGTCAACAATAAGATTGGTGAATTTTGTCACTCATGAGTCAAATTTGTTCTGTCGGATGTAAATAGCTGACTAATTGACTTCGAGATTCCCAACATTTTTCGGTAGAGAGACTGTAAATAGATTTTGCGAAGGATGTTTGTGTAGTCATTTTGAGGGTGGTGGCCTCTGCAAATGTTATGACTTGTAAGTTTTAAAGATTCCATTCATAAAAGCAATTGCTTGATTTTTGTATGCATTATATACTTTATGGTATAATATCGATAAATCTCCCTGTAACAGGGATTTGTCTACTGACATATAAGCTAAGCTAATCGCATTGACTTTCCTATTCACTTTCAAGTCTCAATATCTTATGGCCTACATGTCGAATGGAACATTGGAGCCGTGAAGAACTGTCACTCTCAACATTCATCACACCAATGATGTTAAACACTGTCCTCGGCTTCGAGTTTTCTCTCCGGCTTCGAGTTCTGGAGGAGAGGAGCAACATCGTACTCGTTTCTATTCATCTTTTCTTCTCCATGCAGCGACGAATGGCTATATTGGAGCAAGATTTTCAAAACCTCCTTCATCGTAGGCCTACTCGAAGGAAGTTTTCCAGTGCAGAGAACCCCAAGTTTGAATACACTGCTTATCTCTTCCAAGTAATGGGGTTCCTTGATATCCTCGTCCATGACCTCGACTATAGGTCTACCTTCCATAATGTGACACCGTGCCCATTCTGCCAGAGATGACCTCTCGTCTCCATCACGAGCTTCCCTTCTGGTCACCAGTTCCAAAAGGATCACTCCGAAGCTATAAACATCAATCTTCTCGTTCACTCTTCTTGTATGTGCATACTCTATAAATTTAAATTAAATAAATTTGGGGAGAATAAGGAATTTCAATGACATTATTTGACTAGAGTTGATAGTTTGTAGCATACCTGGAGCTATATAACCAAATGATCCTGCCACACTGGACATCATGTCAGGTTCTCCGTGCTTGATCAACATTCTTGCTAGGCCAAAATCTGCAATCTTGGCATTGAACTCAGAATCTAACAGGACATTGCTTGATTTGACATCACGATGGATAATGGATGGTGAACAATCGTGGTGCATATAGGAGAGCCCTTGAGCAGCACCAATTGCAATTTGTAGCCTCTTGGGCCAGTCTAAAACCACATGATGAATTGAACCTGAGATTGTGGATGACTGATTCTTGCCACGAAGCCATCTGTCGAGACTATGATTTTCCATGTACTCGTAGACCAGAAGCTTCGAATTCTGACTTGAAAAGCAACATAGAAGTTTCACTATGTTCGAGTGCCTTATGGTGCCAAGAATTTGAACTTCTGATAGAAATTCTTTCTCGAGTTTCTGATCCAACTTCTCATTGTTCCAAATCCTCTTAACAGCAACGTATGCGCCAGAACGATTTATGGGAATCCGGAAAACTGTGCCTGATCCTCCTCTTCCGATTATGTTGTTCTCTGTTAAACCAGATAAAATGGTTGATTCTGTAAAATTCAATCTGTGGAATGAAGTAAATTTCCAAGTCGACTCCAAATCGCTCTTTTTACTCCTGTTAGTTCTAACAATGAAGATTGTGTATACGAAAACCACTAAAATTGCAACTGCTGAAATACTTGAGACTGCAGCAATTAAGTGGGATGAAAGTTTGTTCGATTTTCTGGTAGGTGCAGCCTGACAACTGCTGAGACCTAATGCTGGATTGCTTGCGCAGAGTCTTGGATTATTCCTAAAACTGCTATCATAAACTGCATTTTCAAATTCACCCGGGATTCTCCCGGAGAGCTGATTTGAAGAGAGATTGAGTGAAGATAGCCTCAAAAGACCGATTTCAGATGGGATCGAGCCAGAAAAGTTGTTTGCTGACAAATCCAAATACACGAGGTCAGGCAAAAGCCCGATTACTGCAGGAATTTCGCCAGATAATTGATTTCGACTGAGATTCAAATTTGTTAAAGATTTCCACGAGATTATAGATGATGGAAGGTTTCCAGAAAGTTGATTTCCATCCAGCAAAATACTTGACAGAAATGGAAGAGCAGTCAATCCTAGAGGAATTTTACCAGTAAGCAAGTTGTTACTTGCCTTAAACACCGTCAAGTTCTCCCAAGAAGATATCCCTGCTGGAATTTCACCTGAAAACTGGTTGTTATGTATCTCAAGCAGAGACAAGTTAGGGCCTACTGTATCCGGGAGCTGACCAGTAAACAAGTTATCGCTCATCATCAGTGTAGTTAAGTTCAATGATGTCCATAGCCCTCCTGGAATATTACCAGAAAATCGGTTTCCATAAACCCGAACAACCTGCAAACTGTCACAAGTCCCTAGAGAATTTGGCAATTCACCTGTCAAATTGTTGTCGAAGACAACCACACCTATAAGGACCTTATTAGAACACAAATTCTTTGGTAACGTCCCAACAAAATGGTTAGACGAAACTTGAAATCTTTCCAATCTAGAGTATAACCCAAAATCTGGTGGCAATTCACCTGTAAGATTATTACCCCAGAGTCCAATGTTTATCAGAGATGGCAATCTACCGATACCCAATGGAACTTCGCCAGATAATTGATTGAAAAACAAAGCTAAACCGGTAAGTTTTGTCAGCTTTTCAAAATCGTCTGGTATCGTCCCCGTCAAGGTATTGTTGGAAAGATCAATTGCCTCCAAATTCAAGGCCTCAACAGCCTGAGGAATTGGTCCCGATAGCCTGTTTTTGAACAGATACACAACAGTCAAGTTCTTGAGAAGAAACAGAGAATTTGGGATGCTGCCACTTAAACCATTTTCCGACAAGTCCAGGACTTCTAAAGCTGACAAATTCCCAACACTTTCCGGGATTTCTCCTATCAAGTTTGTTACATACATCCAGAGATTTCTCAATTTCTTCAACTTTGTGAAACTTGGTGGTATTTCTTGTGGTAAGAATGGGTTGAAGTTCAAATATAATTCTTCGAGATTGGAAAGATTGCCAATTTCTGACGGAATAGAACCGTTGAACAAGTTGGAAGAAAGCTGAAGACTTTCGAGTTCTGGGAAGCTCCCAATGGATGCAGGGATATCACCAGTGAAATTGTTGCCACTCAAGTTAAGAACCTGAAGCCGGGGCGAAAGCCGGTTAATGTCATCAGGAATTCTTCCGACAAGATAATTTTGTTGAAGGTCTAAATATTCAAGATTAGAACAGTTATAAAGAACTACAGGAAAGGATCCAGGGATGAAATTCAGGTGAAGATCAATGTAGGACAGGTTTTTAAGGTCACAAATAAATGTTGGGATTCTTTCACTAATGTTGTTATTGATGATCTCAAGTTTCGTGACCCGACCATCGGTGCACGTGATCTCAGGCCACGTGCAGTGGTCGGATGACGGAATCCAGTGAGTGATGCTGGTTAAACTGGACCAGTAGTTTTTGAGTTGAAGAAGAACGGTTTGTTCTTGAGCTGTAACATTTTGTGCATTGCCATGAAAAAAGGGTGAGGTGAAGAAGAAAAGAAAGGTGAAGAAATGGAGAGATTTCGACATATTTCGAGGTGGGTTTTTCATCTAATTTTCTGTTGATTTGGTGGTGGTATGCAGCGGATACTAGAGGTATGGATAATGGAGAAGAAGGTGATACCAAGATTATAATGTGAAAACTGAAACAGGGAGGAAAGTGAGATGAGATACGGTCATACGGAGACAATGAAATGTGCACGTTTGTACATTGACGATTTAATTATTTTTATCCAAAGTATAACGAATATAAATACAAGAAGTAATTTTGTTTCAATTTTTAAATGCAGTAGTTTAACACTATATCCAAAAAAATAAAATTACAAGGTTTAACCTTGTTGTCACTTAGACTAACATGACAAGGTGTGGACTAGGCGATAGCACAAGGCTAACTGAATAAGCTACTAATTTGTAAGGATTAAAATGAGATTTTTCAATCGATTTTGATGAAAATCGATTAAATGTGTAGTTTAAAAGTCGAGAGTTCGAATAAATATTTAATTTGATTTAATCGATAATTTTAACATTACAATATAGATTCTAGTCCCTACCAAACAGGTACTAAGGTACATGTTTAATTCTCATTGGTCAAATCCTATACATTAATATATTGGCTACAAAACACTCGTTGTTATTGTGCATATTAATGAAAATGCGGACTCAATTAGTCTGAGAGTGGACAAAATGACCAAATTAAATCAGACCAAACCAAAATCAAATCAATCGAGCGATTCGGTTCGGTTTGGTTCGATTCGATTCTAACAAAAAAATTAATGATTCTAATTTTTAAAACTAAGAACCATTTGGTTCTAATTATGACTCGATTCTAATTCTAGAAACAAGAACCAAACTTAATATTTAAATTTTATTATTTGTTATATACATTTTTATCAAAAAAAAAAAAAAAAATTAGTGAATCACAATTCAAAAAAAATAAAATTTGAATTCAATTGAAAATCAGGACAAAATGGTCATTTACTTTCTATTTTTCATTTCACAATGGGGAGACTAGAGACTAATTCATTTCTCATTTTCTCTACTTTTCAATTTATACACCGACTTTTACATGGAGACCGACAACTATCGCCAGTCATCTATGGTTGCACTCAGCCACTACCATCCATAGATTTTTGAAATTGAAAAATCAACCTTCAATTCTTCTTCATTGAAAGTTCTATATTTTTTTCTCAAACAATAATGAAACTAAAACTAAACCAAAAAAATCAAAACAGAACCGAATGGTTCCATATCTTAAAAAAAAAAATCATTTGGTTCCATTATAAAAAAAAACTGTCGATTCATGTTTAGATAAAAATTAGATTTTCATTTATTTTTTATTTCTTGTTTTAGTAAATATCGATAAAATTTGATGAAATATATTGTTTAAATTTTGTGTGTCCTATGTGACTAAAATTAAGTATTTTAGTTGAAGCAAACATCGATTAATATCATTGTATTTGATATTGACAATAAAGTTGTCCTGTCTTTTTTAATTCCATGACTATGCCAACAGAAACTAGACCGATAAAATGATGAATTATGCTACTTGTATATTATTTAAGTGCAATTTGGATGACATTTTATAGGTGGTAAAGGGAAGATCATTAATTATTTTAAGTGTTGGAGAAATTAATGATAAAATCGAGTGTAAATCCTGTACAAATAACAAAACCCTGAAAATATTCCTAACACCTAAAAGGGTTTTTCTACTTGTATATTCGGATTGACATCCAATGTACAGTTACCCTCACAATAGGAGACGTTCACAATTTTTTATTAGACGTGAACCTCGAGGGGGAGTGTATCACAAATAGCAAAACCCAAACTATAAAATACTAGACCATTGACTATGAAACACGTAAGAAAGTTCAAACCAAATCTTTTATTCAAATTTGTACCGATTCTTTGACTTTTCCTTTTCCGTCTCGAGACTAAATTTTAAATCTTAGTAATTTCTTTTTGCATTTTTTTTCATTTTTATTATTTGTTTATCAATTCTTCTATTCTTAAGGAGATTACGCACGTCAGCTTAAAAAATGACGAAACAAGCATTAAGCCCCCGTTTGTGCCCCCCTTTTTCATGAAAAATAATTTTTATAATAATAATTTTGAAAAAATACGTGATTAAAAAGTGTAAAAAGGTTTTAAACTTAATTATTTTATTGAGATAATGTGTGGTTGAAAGTTTCGTAATAAAAAAGCGATTTTTTTAGAAAATGGAGCTCAAACAGGGACTAAAAATAAAATCAGAAAATAATTTTTTTTTTAAAATATTACCCATATATTTCGACTCCATATTAAACTTTCAGCCCTTGTTTGGCCAATTAAATGAAAAAGAATCGTTCAAAAGGGTCGCCTTTGTTGAACGGAGAGCCGTACGAATTTGGCCAATTAAATGGGTGACTTTGAAAAATCTCACATGATTCTTAAATTCGATTAGGAAGATATAGCAAGAATATAGATAATCATCGAATACGTTGAACTAGTTTAAGGTACACGCCTTGCTCTACGCACATTGTTTAGTGATATATTGCTAATTAAATTGATCTATAATATATTAAATATCACATAAAATGAGAATCTTTTTTGAACGATTATATTCTTATTATAATTCAATTATTCTAATAATAATTTACCTTTTTTAATATGTATTTAATTATTTCAATAATATTTTGTTTTTGTTTTTGTTTTTCAATATATATTTAATCATTTGAACCATTTGAACAATATTATCATTAATTATGTTGTCAACTATTTAGTTCATTTGTTGTAATGAATGTACATTTTACACATTCATTACCTTACTTTTCATTTTTAATATATATTTAATTTATTTAACCATATGAAAAATATTCTCATGAATTATTTTATCAAGTATTTAGTTATTATCAATGTACATTTGAAAGATTCATTCAACTTGATTGGAGAGTAAATTAATTTCGTAAAAAATGTTTTTGAAAGAAAAGATCAGTAATTTGAGAATTATATTAAGTTAGAGTAAAAAGTTTTGTTAAACACTGAACTTTGAATGTTGTCATGTTATGGTCACCGATCTTTGATATTCCCCTGAGTAATCACTGAATTTACCAAAAGTATCCTCCATCCATCACCCATCACCCAACCGTTTGAAATGAATCTGATGTGGCACGATGGCGTCCTATTTGGCAGTTAACGGCACCATCATACAGTCAAGTTAGATGCATTTTTTTGAAATCACGATTTCTTTTACTTCTAAATCAAAACCAACTAGCTACATTCCCCAAACTGTAATTAATTCTGTCCTAAATCAGAAGCCCTAGAAAGAACCCTAAATCGCGATTGCTAGACTTCGATTATCTACCAATGTACACCATCCCACCCAACCATGACCCAAATACTAAGAGGGTGTGTGGTAGAGATTAAAATCAGATTAAAATTGAAAATATAGCCGTTATTGTTGACTTTTATTAGACGGGTGGGGTCCAATAACGACCATATTTTCAATTTTAATTGGATTTTAAGTCTAACCAAACAGGCTCTAAGCCCCAAATTGCGATACTAAACCTCAAAATTAGTCGGCAGATACGGGACTGCGGCACATCTGAAGGAGGTTTAAAATTGCATGCATAGAGGGAGCACATGGAGGTAAAGTCGTTGATTTCATGTACTTTGAAGTGTAATTCTTCTCATAAGCTCGTTGATTCCGTCACTTGTTGATTTCCCGTACTCATTATTAATAGAAAATGTTTTTGCATTGGGCTGTTATTTTGTTTTCATTGGGCGGTTATAATTGAATTTAAAATCAACTAAAAGAAGTAAATATTTATTGTTGATGTATTTGTTCCCCTAGCCGCTGATCATCGTCACCTTCACATTCATTGTTGAAGTACAAGGAAACACCGATAATTTCTCAACTGATTTTATTGTGATAAGGGTTATGTTTGCAATTTTTTATTGAAAGCTAACCCCTAATTTGTTTAGGCTTCGATTGTGATTGATTTTAAATCTCTAATTTTCAAACAGTATTTTAAGTGTTTTCATAAATAAACATGTAAAACCATTGTTTTTTTACAGATGATAAGGAAGACCCCAACTACTGTCAATATGATTTTGACATGGCTCCTGAGGAAGATGATATGTTGTACGATTGCAATCTAAGAGATGGAATCGAATTTGGATTGGACATGAATGAAGCGAGACACTATGGAGCCATGATGCTTGTAGGGGAGACGGACGAAGTCAACACAGTAGATGACTTGGAGTATTGTGGCTGTATTTTGTTGGATTTTGTATTTTTGTAGCCATTATGCCAAATCTTTTGTAATTCAGTAGGGCGGTTCTTTTGCAAGGAGACATTGTGGCAGAAATTGTTTTTTTTGTAATACATGCTATATGCTCGTGTTCGACTTTTGAAAATATACAAACTAAATATGCACAAGATTATCAACCACTATTCATAATGCAATAAAAAACGATTACTTAAAATTAGTACAATAAAGTCTTCTATTGAAGTGTTACAACATACATAATTTACAGATGATTACACAAATATGGACTTTGATAAGTACAAAAATAATTCTTCAACTTCGATAAACATGGACGTTGACAAGTTCACTCAACCTTTCCCTCTCCTTTCCCATCAGTCTCGGTAAGCCCATTTCTCAAATCCCTGCCCACATTTTGGACATATTTTTTTTGTTGGGCAGTCCGACAGATTGTGCCCACGTTTCCTACAACTGTGACATATGCCCCTGTTCTTCCCTACCATGACACTTGAAACAATAGGAAGGTGTACCAATTAATTAGCGAAGTAATGAAAATAAACTACAAAGTAATTATCAAAGTATTGCAAATAAACTACCAAGTACTTAGCAAAGTATTGCAAAAAAACTACAAGGTAATTAGCAGAAGCAGTGATAAGTTTGGCTAGTGGTAGACAACCTCTCTCTCTTTTTACTTTCACTATATTAACCTAAAAAATCATTCTCCAGACATTAAAAGTTCGACTTGTGTGCCTTGAAACTGTTTACCAATTCAAAATTGTTCAATAGTCTTCTAAAAGTGAATATCTAAAAAGAAAAAGAAAAAAGTATAAATTTTTTTATCTGATTTCATACTGTTATTTGTGTCAATTTTCATTTATAACTTACGGCCATCCTCATAGTTTCTGAAAACAGACAGGTAGTACGAAGTAGGACTAGAAGTGAGATGTACAAAGGAATTTGTCTCACATCTCTTCAGATTTCAGGTAATATGGTTCAAACAGATCAAATCCACAAACTGCCAAATGTATCCGAAATTGTATTAGATAAAGGTTATGTTAACAATTGCACATATCAAGGACAAGTCTCTTCGCTCATTTTAGTGCATTATATGGAAAGGGAGGCAGACTGGGAAAGTAAATTAGTAGTATAAATTACCACATGCAATAGAAACTTTTAATAAGCATGCATTTTTACACTGGAAAACTCTTGTAAAAAGAGAATATTTAAGCGATCCAGGTTATGTCGTCCACATGACAAAATTAGAAAGCATTAGCACTGTTAGAAAGTAGATCAAATCCATGACAACGAAAATTAACGAATAAATTGCAACGAGGCCCATATGGTCCATGAAAATCTCAGCAACACTATATGGGTTCAGATAGCTAGTGAAGTAAAATACTTTAATAACAGTGTGTGGACAAAGAAAGTTCACCTTTCAAACCAAAAGTGAAAAAATATAAAATAAAATAACAAAGAACTGCAGGATAAAGAAATACATGACACCAAGAAATAAGAGAAAAGAAGAATACAAAAGAAACAGATGACCCTATCTACTGGTATTTTCAAGATTAATAATTCAAAGTCAGATATCCAAAATGAGTGCTTTATCTGAATAACTGCCATATTAGACTTGCTGCAATACAATGAGTAACCAAACAGATCACTTCAAATCCTCAAACACGAGCCTTTTACAATATGGTATTTACGCCACAAATGATGAACTGTTCGGCACTAAAACAGAGACCAAATAGCAGAACAATGTAGATTCAATGAAGCCATTATTCATTGATTCCAGAAACGAACTCATCAATGCAAAAACTTGAATGAATAACAATGCAATTAAGCTCTAGTGACAACTGAGTTTGTGCAGCCAGAAATTGATAAATGTTTACCTTCAACGAAATGAACAGGTTAGTCAGTTGGGGCGATTTCAGTTCAACTATGCAAGTGTGCAGTTTCAACGAAGGTCTTGGGGGAATGTAGTACGGCTTCAGGTCGTGATTTCGGAATTGTAAGGGAAGCAATTTGGGCAAGTCGTCATTTAGGGGAAGATTTTCTATTGGATTTGGGTGGGATTTGGATTGGCGATTTCGAATTGGGGATTCGTCTCTCAGAGTAGAAGTAATTGAAGGTGAACGGGGGTTTTCCAAAACTTAATGTCTTACGTGGCCAAGGAAATGAAGCCGTCAATGCCACGCCTCACACCGTCAATGCCACCTGGGCTGCCTTCCAAACGGCCGGCTGCTTGGTGATGGAAGGTGGTAACTTTCTGCAAGTTCAGTGACCGATCAGAAGCTTATGGAAGTTGAGTGACCACAACATAACAAAGTTCAAACTTCAGTGAGTAATGAAACTTTTTACTCTATTAAGTTAAGATGAAGAAAGAATGATATTCGTTGAATGTTTGATTCAGATAAAAAAAAGTAATTGAAGGAATCATAGTTGTTAGACCTAACTCGATCGAGGTACTAAGTCACGGGTAGTTCGAACTTCGAACCGGTGGGTTAGTAGTTGGCCTGATGGGTCAGTGCTTCAAAATTCTAAAAGGTTTTTTAAAGTATAAAATGAAAGTTTTTGAATTATTTGTTATTAATTATTTATATGTTTTTAGATTATTTTGTTAAACATTCAATTAATTTTAATTAAAATTAGGACTATATGTATTATTGCAAATAAAAAACGATAAACTATTAGACTCTAGTGGTTGGGTACTACTTACCTTACTTTAAAGAATAAGGTTCAAATCTTTTGAACGGATTATTATTATTATTATTATTATTTTTTGAAATTTGGTCAAACCAGCCAATTGGGCAGGTTTAATATAAAAATCAATATAAAAACCGTCGATTAACTCCGTCAACTAACGTGTCAACTCAATCAAACTCGGATTTTAATCGAGTGATTTGCCTTTCTATCAAATTGTTCAACCCGACCCGGATTGCACCAGTCAATCGAGGCGATTTAATATAAAAACCGCCGATTAACTCCGTCAACCAACGGGTCAACTCAATCAAACTCGGATTTTGATCGAGTGATTTGCATTTCTATCAAATTGTTCAACCTGGCCCGACAGTGGTCCGAGCCGAGTTTTATAACTATGGAGGGAATTGTTCTAATTGACTTTCTTAACTATTTAAATTGTTTTCATAGACTAATTTCTATTTTATTTGAATCATCACATATTTTGCTTTATTTCTAGCACATCAATAGATAGATTTTAGCCAAATCAAGATTGCTCCCGCATATCGGTATATGAAAATAAATGCTCCATTAAAGTGATGGCAACTCGAAAGAGTTTGGTTGAATCTTATTCCAACAATGTTGGTAAATTTGATATTTTGAGGCTCATCTTTATTGACAAGGAGGTAATACATTTACTATGATGACTATTTATTTCGTACAGTCC
>CAIGRO010255431.1:0-12062 GCA_903798355.1 Fraxinus baroniana
TCTAATGCTTGAGGTCGTTCCGCTAGAAAAGTAGCAAAATATTAGAGAAATCATCAGAACGGCACAAGTGCCGTTTAATGACATTTGTGTCGTTATGTCTGTAAACACGAATATAAGCAGACACGACTAGTCCGAGACCCGATAATCGATAAGTTGAACTCATTTAAGTTGCATGATGAACTTGCCGTTTACAACATTTGGGAGGTATGTTCATTACTTAATCAATATGAAAAAATAGAATAACATAAGTGTCGTTAATGTTTTGAAAACGGCACAAGTGTCATTACAGCACCATTGATGTTTTATTGTAACAAAAAAACAGTATAACTGCAGTTATAACTTCATCGAGTCTAGGACAATGACAAAATCAACCGTCCCAAAAATTATAAATAGTTTGTTTTTCAAAATGACAAAAGTAGTACATCATAACATAACACCACCATCATTTTTCAATATCACAAAAGCAGTACATCGTAACACTACAAAAGTCGCATATGTGCCCTATTGTTTTCATCGTTCATGCCTCTCGCAGAGTGGTACATGGTCTATACAAGTGATACGGTTATACCCAGTTTTCAAACAATCACTACACTTACGAGACTTGCGCACCTCTCCGGTTGATTGTTTCCTCTTTTTTGGTGGACGTCCATTTCCTCTTCCTGTTAATGGTCGTATCAACTTTCTTAATTGAACATTATCGAGAATTTCTCAGTCTGCCTCGTTTGGTAGTTGATATATATATATATATATATATGGAAGATAACGGTTGTAGTATCGTTCTACACTACGTAAAACGTTTGGAGTGCCGTTCTGTACTACAGATCATCCAATAGTTACGGACAGTACAGAAATACACAAAGTATGAAAAAAAATCAACTAAAATATCATTTCATATTATATTCAACAATAAAAAGAGCAATGTACATGAGATTTCAAAAAATACATTTCTTTTTCTTCAAATATAATAGAATTTCAATGTAGATAATATAGAAACCAAAATTCACAGGGAGAGACGGAGAGTACGTTGATACGATTGGAGATGAATTGAGGAATTTGATTGGATTGAAAGGATGTTTGAGTCTTTTCCATGATAGATATATTTTAGATATTTGATAATGTTTATTTATTGTATTTTATAATTAATGTCATTTTACCAACAAATATTGAGAAAATGTTATTTATTCAATTACATTGTTTGACTGGGTCTTTTAACAAACTTTCCCTTAATTCTAAAATTCAAAATAAAATAAAGTAATAAGAATCCAAGTGCAGAAGTAGCTATTATTTGGAGACCGTTGTGCAATTTTCTTTATATGCTTCCATTTTCATACTAAAATTTTTAAGTGCTCCAAGTTTTCTTTCGTTTAGTCTCTCTCATCCTATTTATATATTCAATAATTTTGTCATTTCAAATTACATAACTAATACTATAAAAATTTACACAAAATTCCACTCCTTACAAAAAGGAATATGTTATTAAATTTGAAACTGCACAGTTTTCTATAGCAAATATAATGATTAAAGTTCTGACGCATTCCTTAGAGGAAATTTAAATCCAAAGTTAGAAAGACATGATTATAAAGAACAAAATCATTCGTAATAGCTGAAAGTCGCTTTTACTTTATTAGTGCATATTTACTGTTGATTCTTTAATTCTTGAGAAAAATAATTGAGGCAGCCTAAGTCGGTGCTTGCCATTTTTTTTTCTTTGAGATTTATTAAAATCCCTTAGAAGAAAATAATTTAAGAAAAAAGATTCCAAAAAAATAATTTTACAAATGCAAATATTAAGCAGTGCTTTTAAATTTTAATCCGGATTGAATATTGATGTGGAAAATATAAAATATTGAGTCAATAGGTTAGCAAGTTATTCTAACTTTTTAAAGATAAAATATTTAGGAAATAACTGAAACAATTTGCTAATTTAACCAACTGAACTCTAGTGAGCAAGCATGTTTCTAAAACATTGATAGTTGATACTGTTTGAGATAGCTCAAGCCCATTTAAAATATGGGTTAATTTCACAAACGGTTACTGAACTTACTTAAAAATTAAAAAACGATCACTAAAGTTTAAAACTTGTAAAAACGGTAACTGAAATTTCATGCTCTTCTACAAACAGTCACTAAAATTTTAATTTGTTTCACAAACGGTCACGGAAGGATTGTTATGATTTTATTTCAAACCTAAAGGACCAAAACACATGAACATAGAAGTTTGACCACCTCAAGTGCAAATTTCTTGCTATTAAGTGTCACCTTTAGATTAAATTAGATGAAAATTGTAAAGTAATATTTTAATTCTCATTCCACTTATATACGTATAAGAACATAAATTTAGATATGAGATATAAATATTAGTCTATGTTTTTGTGTGATCGTCCATAGATTTCTTAACTTTTAATACACTTTTATTTATTTTAGTTCAACATAAAAATATAGTGTATTATTGTTTAAAAGAAATTTGAATTTGAGATGATCAAGCTTTTATGTCCACGTGTTTTAGTCCTTTAAATTTGAATTAAAATCATAATGTTCATTCAGTGACCGTTTGTGAAACAAATTAAAACTACAGTGACTGTTTGTAAAAGCGTATGAGATTTCAGTGACCGTTTCTACAAGTTTTAAAGTTCAGTGAGTGTTTTGTAATTTTTAGGTAAGTTTAGTGACCATTTGTGAAATTAACCCCTTAAAATATTGACTCAGTTAAATCATTATTGGTTTTACTTTAAAACAAAAACTCTTTAATTTTCGTATTTATTTTCAGCTGTACAATCACACAATAAGTCCTTGTTTGATAATCATTCTTGCAAAAAAAAAATAAAAAATTCACATACTTATTTTCAACTATGCATTCTCACAATAAAATATTTTTCATTTAAATTCAAAATTTTTCCCTACTTTTTAATCACACACTCTCTAAAAAATTACTATTTTAAAACTCATTATTTACAAAAAAAAATAATAATAAATAAATAAATGACTATCAAATAGGGGCTAAATTATTTTGCACGTAAATCCAAAATTTTTCCATAATTTTTAAGCACATATTCTCTAACAAATCACTATTTAAAATATCATTTTTATTCTCAATAATTTAACTGAACAAGTTCCCTGATTATTCACAAAAACCAGTAAATTTGGGCAATTATCAACCGGTTCAGTTGCAAGTCGGTCCAAACATTCTAACAGGTTCGAGAAACCAGATTTTGGAGTACGTATGCAAATTAAGAGATGAAGAAGCTTTCAACAGATTTCATAAAGGTTTCAAAGTATGGAAAGACATATACTTAATATTGCTCCGATCCAATGTTTCAACTTAACAAAGAAAAAAGCATACATGCATGCACCTTATTTTAATAATTAATCGATCCTCCGGAGAAGGAGGCCGCGCTTCTCCTTCCATGATCACTTCTCCTGTCTCTGCCGCCTAACACCGTCATGTCCAACATTTCCGTCATTGAAAATCAGTGGCAAATTATTGGCTTCATAGCCATATTCATCTTCATGAGTTGAAATACGGATGCAAGAACAGCGTTCCAAGGAAGCAAAAAATGCAGAGGTGAAGCCATTGATGAGCCACATAGCCATCCCATCGAGTTTTGTTGTGCACCCTTGGGAGCCATGGTCCGACGAGGACCGGACCCTCGGCCCCATGGAATTTGCTCTGGAATTGAAGTTGCAGAAGGTTGTGGAGGTGGTTGCTGCCATGAATTGAAGATGGAGATGAGTGTTAATTAGTGTGGTGATTGGTGAGTGAGGAGGATTGGTGGGGTTGGGTGATTTATGGTGCTTGTTAGCTTTAAGAAAAGTAAGTTGAGTAGGATTATTTGTGTTGATGATGATTGATTATAATAGTCAAAAGATACTACGCATGCATGTCCCATAGAATAATGTTGTTCTGCCAAATGACTTTTACACGTTGGACGACAGATTAATCACATGTTTGGTCAGAATTAAAATTAAATTTTAATCTACGTTAAAGTCAAACAATCAATATTAACTCTATATTTCATAGATTCCACAACTTTTTAATCACTCATTTCAAAAATTTCTATCATAATTTGTTAAAAATCTAATTTTAATTTCCACCAAACCCTCTAAGATTGTGGCAAAAAATAATTTGATTTGAGGTATTTGATTTTTTTAAATAGTCCAATAAAAGAATGTCATATGATATTCTGTTATCCAATGTGTTAAATCATGTGACAGTGTCCCGTATATTGATCACTAGAATTACCAAGAATAAACAATTAATATTTAAAGTATACTTTATTTTCCTTTTTTTTTATTTAAGATAAAACTTTTAATGCTTGTAGATTATAAAAAATTTAAGGTTTTTTTATTGGATTAGGTAATTAGTCATGTTCATGGTGGATTAATTTGGCTCTTAAATGATTCTTATTTATTTTATATTAAGAGAAGATCTTAAACCGAGGATTTTATTTTCCCTTTTCTTCTCTAAGAAAATAACCGTTTCCTCCCTTGGGGCCAGGAGTATAAGGGGTGTTCGAATCCTGATCAACTTGGGCATAACCCGCAGTTTACCTCCGCCAGTTACTGAGAGGCTGATAGCTAGTGGTCCAGGAAATTAGTCTGACTAAACTAGGATATTTGAGTAACAAAAAAAAAATAAAAAAAAAATAAATGTTTCCATAATTTTTTGTCTTTAAATCAGTATAGATTGGCAACAAGATTACAAAAAAGTTAATAGTCTTTTCAAAATTGAGTCACAATAATAAATTTATTAATCTTCGTCAAGTAGCGAGTCTCAAATTGATCATGGGTTAGAGAGACACTCTGTTAGGTATATGATAACATGTAATATTATTAGGGCACATAAAGTGTAGCTTCTTAAGTTTTTACTCTGAACTCACCATCTTTAGACGAAATAATTATTTCACCTTTAACTCGGGGTTAGATTGAGCCCCTTCCTTAATATGTATTATGTTTTATCTTCATTATTAATAAAATGTTTTAATTTTTTTCCCAAAAAAAAAAAATCATCTTGGAGGTTGTGTGATGGTTACTCTAAAACTCCTCGTATTTGTACGATATCTAATCGATCAAAATATATATCATCCAAGAAGTTGAGTGATTTCCCCTTTTTTCTAACTTGGAAAGGACCCATAGTGGTTTAAAAAAAATAAAAAATTGTACATGATACAAATTGCAATTAAATAATGCCTTCAAGTTGACTTAAAATATATATATATGACCGAGTATCACTAATTACTATTCAAAAATAAAATATTGAAGACGTGAAAAATAATTGAGAAAGCATGTTGTTACACAATGATGAGACCCAATGGTGGAGTTGCATTTTCATCATTGGTTGTACAACTTTAATTTATTCTTTATATTTATCGTTTCAGTCTAGAGTTAATTAAAAGTGGAAATTGAGACGCATACTCTCTTTTCTATTTTGAGTTGAAAAATGTCATATTATTTTGTAAACAATCGAAATATGTCCAAACCTTTCTGAAAATGTCCAAATTAACCTTGACATGGCATGACGTGCTTGTACTTATTAGTTACTTGAACTGGAGCACAACTCCTGCTAAAAATATACTCAAATAATCAAGAAGGCCCCGAAACCTCATTTCTCTCTCGTCATTCGAAAAGCAAAAAATTCGATCAAACAAAAATCATCACTACATTATAGTGATCTACAACATCTCCTCCATCAATTATATATGTATCACAACAGTCAATATCCATGTCTACAAGGAAGATGAGTTTAGGATTTGGGGCTAATGCCTCAACAAAGTCTTGGAAAACACTTGTGGAAGTGAGGACGAAAGATATTAAAGATTACGTAGCCAATTTGATGCATCTTTTCTCGGTGCCTTTGGAGCATTGTTGTTCATGAAAATCCCGTAAGCTCACGTGATCGTTAACAAGTAATAAATTTGATAAGTTAAAAATATCGTCCCCCATGAAATAAATTTAAATTCAAAGTTTCTAGTTTTGGATTGAATTCGAATTATGTGAAACAAACAAGATTTGATTTGTGACTGTGCTAAATTATTCTAAAATTAATGTAAAAGTAGGAATTGTATCTAATTATGGATGATTGTATTGGATTTAGAGCTCACCTAGTGTTAATTATATTTTCAATTCTTGACTCGTAATATAGTCTTATTTATGTATTCTTGATAATCGATAAAGTTAATGTATTTAACTTTTATTTCCAAATTAATTATATTATAATCACGACCCGAGTCTATTCCAAGTTTGATTAGACCTTATTAAATTTTAGATTATCTTTATAATTGCACACACGATACTATCTATTGCCTGACTGTTAATCATACCGCATTCTAAACTTATTGTTAGTCTTCTAACACTAAAATAAGCAATTAATTATCTAATTGATGCCAACCAATATGAAATAGGTATTCAGAATTAATCATGAAATACAAAAAAATACTAAATTACGAGTTTTGAATTAAAACAAATGAATAATAGGGTTCAACTTCATCCAATACAAAAAGGATCTAGCTTAGCATGATTTCGTATAAAAAACAAGAAGAATAATGGAAAATTATTACCAAGATCATGAAATAATACAAGAAATCTTGATATTCAATTCCAAGGTTGATTCTTCAAAATCTTGATGTAATTTATCTTCAATTCTTGATAGGGTTTGATCTTATCTCTCCAAATATGTCAATTGACTTCGTGTTCTTGATGAATTTGATGATATGGTATGGTAATTAAAAGCTAGATAGAGTTTTCAATGTATAACCCACATTTTGTATTTATAGGAGTAAAAAACTATGTTAAAATCGCGTCAAAATCATGTTCCAAGAAAAATCTCGCTTTAAACGGAATTCACAGTATTGGTCCCCAAATTATACCCTTGCGAATGCGTTGGTATAATCTCCAAGCACACGCCAGCCATGTGAATTGCTACCTAATAATATTTACCCCCGTTCCAACCCTTTTCTACCCCGAGTGCATTGATTCGCATGATTTCATCCTAAATAGTAGTCTGTATATTTATCGTATCTTTCTCTTTCGATATTCAATTAAGACGATTCAAAGTGTGTAGAAGAGCTAACTCAATGGGCTACAATTTTATTAGAAATAGAATGTTTTTAATTCAAACATTTTCTATGGAAAAAATGGGTCTCAATCTGAAACTGTGCGGTTGGAAATTGAATACTTTGATTACATTTCAATGTTTCACTCCTTTGATTTATAATTTTATCCAATTAACATCTATCACTCTCCAATTATTGTTATGCGGCCCGAATCAACTTTTGAAACTTTTCTTTAAGTTTCCAAACTTCGAATTTCTTCTATTTTCGCCATTTTATTGTTTCTTTCTTCCAATTACACTAATTTATGTCGAGTTCAACCTAATGAATATAATTACACATAATATATAATCCATCCAAATCACTAATAAATACTCATATTTAATAGCCTAAATAACTATATAAAACGTATATATCAAAATCTCCAAACTTGAACATTTGTTTGTCCTCAAATAAAACTATAACTTATCTTAAACAAATATGGTTAGATGATATGCCTTTTGGCCCTCAATAGTCAAATTATCATTTCTTTTCTTATGGAATGCACACCCCAAACTTATTTTTTTAACTCTTTTGCTAATGTGTGATATAAGGTTTAATTGATATACTAGTCATCACCCTTTCTAGTTTGGTTAAATTTTACTAATTGCAACTCAACACATTAACAAATGAGTATTCTTGTTTACTTCTTCAGTCTCAAAGAATCAACTAATAATTCCTTATCATATGTCAAATTTTTTCAAATAAGTATTTGGGGCTTAATTAAGGCATGTGTTGTCTTCTGTTTCATGAACTTTTTTTTTTCTTCAAATTTTGTTGTGCATATTTTATTTCATTCGCTAGTTTGATCCCTTTTTTAGCTTTCTTTCCAGAATTTTCAATAAGTGTCATCATTGAGATCTTTTAAGGTAGCTTTAAAACAAGATATATTTTTTTTTCCCTTTTATCACTACAAAAAAAAGGGGTTCCAGTGACCACAAAAATTGGTCGCTGAAGGTCTTTTTTTTGGTTGCTAAATATCTCCAGTGACCAAAAAATAGTGGTCGCTGATTGGTCAGTAATACACCGAACATCTACAGTGACCAAGAAATTGTGGTCGTTGAATATATCACTTTCAGCGACTAAATTTTGGTCGCTAATAGTTACAACCGTGGTGGTTAATGGAGGTGAAAAATGGGATATCCAGTGACCAAATATTCATAAATCTTACAACGACCAATGGTTGGTCGCTAAAAGGTTAAATACTGGTGGCAATTGAATGTGGAAAATGGACATTTAGCGACCACTGTTTGTGGTCGCTGTACATATACACTTTCTAGCGACCAAAATGTGGTCTCTAAAGGGTTCAACAGAGTTAATAATTCTTTTGCATCCAATCTTGTGGTCGCTAATATAAGACATCAGGGACCAAATTGTGGTGGAAAAACGAAACCAATTTTGGCAGCCAATAATATTTTAAAATTGGTTAATTTACACTCATTTGGTCGGTAAATATTATTTGTTCTACTAATGTTTTGTTTATTATTTCAATTTCCAACCACAACGACAATTGAAATTAGCAAATTCTAAAATCTAAAAAATTAAAATTAACAATAAACATATCATACAAAAATAAGATTGTATTACACATAACAAGTACTAATAGTCTATACATAACCCAAAATGTCAAATAGTTTACCAAAAAAAAAAATTGTAACTTCAATCTAGATTGAGTTGTCGACCTATTTACATCAGATTGAGCAGTAGAAGGTGTTGAGACATGAATGTGTAATTGATTAGAGTGTTGCCTTTGTCCATCATGAGGAGACGGGCTTCCATTTGCTACAGTTTGGATGAATATTAGGTGACACGTGCTTCGACTTTCTATTTTGTGACCTCTGTATGGGCATTAAAAAAGAACAATGAGGTAAATAATCGAAAGAAAATTGCTACCAAAACAAGCTATACGAAATGGAAATGCGATACATAAACCCTAAACAAAAGAACACCCGATCCTCAAATCTTGGATATGTGAATACAGCTAAAAAAGATAGGGCAATGGTAAGATGACACTTCAAAATCAGCAAAACAAAACCTCCAAAAAATGATAGATCATATAGATATTGTTTTTCCATGAAATTGTTCAAATGAATGAAATACATAACATTTTGATTTCATTACCAAAGGCACAACTAATGCTCCATCCAGAAATCAAAACCAAGCATACAACAATGGTTCGATGTGCAATTCCACAATGAAATTGAATGACAGAGGAAACACTTGTAACCAAAAAGTTGGCAAGAAGTGGCTTTATATAGTTCAGGTAAATACTTTATTGCCCCAATTTAATTTTCAATTAGAATTGATTCAAAAATCACAATTCTCAATAATAACTCCTAATTTCCTTTTTCATATGAATTGAACAAAACCAATGTTGCTCAAAGTTCTAATGCTTCAAAAGACCAAATATACTTGTGCCTTAGCTTTTTGTTCACTGAATTTCATGGAACATTGATAAATTGCACTTTATATGTTATTGAATAACATTTTGGTTTTATAGCTAGGCATATATTACCATGGGCAACAAATACATAGAAGGTGCGCAAATTGAAAACAGAATCAAGATAGAAAAGAAGTATAAAGTCTACCTGCTCATGCAAAAATTCAGTCTCTATGAAATCTGCCATCTACGGATCACTGTTACTATTAGCAGCCTGCCATGTCAAGGGTAAAAATCATATCATCTCATTGTCAGCCTACCGCAACTTTCATTTATCTGATCTTAGACCAAATTTAAATGGAAACTGTGTAAAGTTATCAAAAGAATTGGAAAATAACAGCATAAAGGTAAGAGAAGGCTAAAACTATATAGATTCAGAAGTTTCTCATTTGTTAACTTCTCCAAGGACAACGCTAGTTCCATTGCTGAAACAAGAGACAAAAACAGAAATATTTTTTTTCAATAAATCAAAAAAATCAGAAGCCAAAAACGCCCTTAAATTTCTTAATTAAAGTAGTAAAGACAATAGAATAAAAAAAATTAAGCAAAAGAATGGTATGCAAGAGGGCAAAAAAATTTCTGAGAAATCATGATTTATTAGCAGATTAAGAAGATAATGAAGTTGAATATTAGTAGTAAGCACGATCTTCGTAAAATAGAATCTTGAAAGCATTAAATACTCATTCAACTCCTAACACTTATCTTCACAAAGAAATACACTGGGAAAAAAAATAAAGAAATAAAATGTTCTGCAATACTTAATCCCTTACATTAAAGAAAAAGAAAACATTCTGCATAAGATTTTGGACTAAACATTCATGAAGAAGTACTATATTATCCAATCATTTGACAAATACACCATTTAAAGTTCAATAAATCCATGCGATTTGGAATTACAGAACATAAATTAAGTATAAGATAATTTAAGAATTACAAAATTGACGAAAACTATTCAAAGGTGAGAGGATAGAGTTTTGTGTGCCCTTAAAAAAATTCTCCAACGTAAAACAAAATAAAATTGCAGTGTTGAAACATGTAGAGGAGATTTTGTTGCTAGATTATTGCAAAGTAATTAGAAATAGCTTATGCTACCACTTTTATAATAGATGTTTCAACATGCAAAATAAAGGAGAATTAAAAGGTAATTTGACAAGCAATTTATGCCGAAAAGCATCACATGATATCTGCATAGTTTGTTAAGAAATGCAGTGTCTAAAAAATTGTTAGAGGAGGGCATAATTTGAGAAACAGTCGGTGCCAAAATGCATAACACACAATCTGCAATAGTTTATAAAGAAATTAGAAATGAGTTTCGTAAGGAAAAGGAATCGGAAATCCAAGATAATGCCACAAATAAATGAATGACATACCTGATATAGTTGTGGTCCCTATGAATAATTTCCTTTACATATTAAACTATTCACATGGATAAGCACCTTTATATTTTAAATTAAATTAACGAAAACTTACGAAGTCGCAATATCATAATCTATCATTTAGCAGATAGTAAAGCTATCAATTGCATCATTTTAAAGCAAATGTTCAAAATATTATATCTATTTACAACTAAATAAGCTCAAAATAAATCTGAGAATTACAACTATGTCAATGGCTTACCTAGTGGGCAAATAAAATGAATCTCCTCCAAATATGTAAAAGTTGATTAAACAGTTGATGTCTCTCAATTATCTATTTTTGTTGACCACTGAGAGACCAAACAGTTCCGAATTTGTGGGATAAAAGAACTTCCTACAGATTTTTTTATTATGTAAATTGAAAAACTATAAGCTTGTTGAAGGCTAAAAATCTCCACGATTGTTTACCAAGAAATTTAAGTGCCACATGTGGCTAGAACTAAACCAATGATGAGTGTCTGAATTGTGCCATGCTAGAGAAACAAGACATCTCTGAATTTTCATATTGTGGTTTTTCCCTTTCCTATTTTCTTATTTTGAACTATATCACAAAATAAAATTTATGAACATTGACATTCTACCTCAACTTTATCCAGCACTGCTAGGTTTGCTCTCCCAATTCTTATGGATATGAAATTGGACCTCGACGTTTAAATAATCTTTTCCATCCTTCCTTTCTGAAAAAAAAAAATGAAGGAGTAAAAATGAGGCACAATAGGCTTATTGTAAAAGATTTCGTGAGAAAAAAAGTAAATGATTGAATAAGCAATCTAGGACTCATGAAGTTCATAAACTTACAGCATCCTTCTCAATCAAAGAGTCCTCGGCTTCATTTCCTTCAATTGATGCATATATAAATATACCGTCCCTAATGATTTATCAAAGGGAAAGTGGAAAACAAAGCAAATTCCACGTAATTAAAGCAAAACAGGAAGCATTCATTAAGATGGCCATAATTGCATGTAACTTTTGAAACTCAATTTTCCTCTTCATCAATTCTAATTTCAGTAATCTTTAAGGAGAATGATTAAAATCAACAGTTCACTTACAGTAGTTTTGGAACTGCTCATTTGATATTGATTTTCATATTCATCCTATCATTTTAACAAGTTAACAAAATTGT
>CAIGRO010255495.1:0-11497 GCA_903798355.1 Fraxinus baroniana
AAACCCGATTGGAACCGTCCCAACCCGATTGGTAAGTATTAATATCTACTTTTTGGTATTTGTATGCATTGAATTAGTGTTATTCGACATCTAGTTATTTTTATATTTTTTATTTTGGCTACGTTAATTTGTATACGTTACAAATAAAATGTCATTAGTTATATTTATGTAGTGTTGCTGTAAATATTAAAAAATTTAATTATGGTACGGAATCAAACGAAACGGAATGGAACCGAACCCGAATGGTTCTATAATTATATTTGAATCCGACGAGTCCATTTATTAAATACCCAAAAATTTTGGAACCGATCCACGGACACCCCTAGCTAGATTAAACGAAGATTGTGTGAAATCTAGGCAAGCGTAAATTTTACAAACGAAATGATAAATGAGAGTGTACATGTCCCATAATTCAATTAATTGTCTATGTTTAAACCTGTACAAAAAAATTTGTAAATATCGTCGCGTAGAAGGGCAAACAAATCGGTAAAAGATCGCCCACCTCCCACATTTTTTTATTTGACGTGGACCCTCTATTGTGAGGGTGTGACGTCCCCATGTACAATTAGCAAAATCACATTCTTATACGCAAGTCCAGTACTCTCTCTCAGACATCAGCTCAGCAAAGCCTGTGTCTTCCTTTAATAAAGAGCTTTGGCTTCTCCATAACAAAACAATTTCTCTCTCTCCAGGTCTCTGTTAAAGTGCGTGCTTGTGTGTGTGTGTGTGTGTGAAGGTGAAGGATCTTATGGAGTACGAGCGGATACACAAGGTTCAGGTATGGGTTCTTCCGTGCACCCAGTAGACACACATTCATCTGTATTCCATTATCTGAGAGTTGTTATTTTACGCTGCTTGGGTTTTCCAAAATAAATTATTGTAATACTCCTGTTTTGATGCATTTTACACGTTTTCCTGACCTGGAATTATACCAAATTCCTCAAAAATTTCGAATGGGAGTTCAAAGATACACTCGATTGGTTCTATTCAACGATTCTTTTGAAACATTCTTACGTGGGCTGCATTTAGAATTCTGTAATTTGGGCGAAAGAGGCTTAATTTTTTCGAATTGTTTAATGTAGACTGGTATAATATCTCCAAGTAAATTGAGGATGAAACTAATGGGGGCTTACCATCAGAAGAAAAAGGAGGAATCAAACTGTGGCTCTTCAAGAACATCTCCTGTCAGGCTTGAGGATTCCAAGTTAGTGAAGAACAGCCTGTTGGCAACCCAAAGTGGAGATTTTGATGAGGAGGGTATGAAAATATGACCCGTTTTGATTTTTTGCTTCAAAGATTCATCTTGAGTTTTTTTGTTTGTTTATTTGTTTTTAAGTATTGAAGGACCACCTCAATCCGTGGCTTATGCCCATGATACACAGTACTGGTCCACTAGAGATAGCACTGTACGGGATAAGAAATAAGATTTTGAGTTATTTTTTCTTTCATAAACCTATCCGGTGGTGTTGAATCCTGCCTAACAGATATGTCAAAACTGTTTTAACCTGGAGGTGATAGTTCTTGTTTTAGAATGAATCCTAAGAAGAAATTTGCTCAGCTCTAGTTATCCTCGTAGTGATATGGATCCTTTAACTTGTTCTGGTGGCATACCTTGTATTAGCAGACTGAATAGTTAGTTGTTTTGACACTTGAATATATGTTGCATAAACTTTATTGCTGATCCGGTGTTCCTTCGATCCTCTGCCTCCCATTATTGCAGCTTGCAGTTTAGAACTTCCACCAGTTAAGTATGGTAATTTGGTGTCAGATGCTGGCCAAGGTGATTGCAGTTCCTTCCAGCCGCAGGAGCATACCCTGAGGGAAAATGGGAATCCTAGCCGTGCCAAAATGCAGCTTGTCCCAAAGACTGATAGCAGTAATTTGAGTTCAGTACACCCCATCAGAACATATGAAGATGAAAATCTTGATTATGATAGTACATCGAGCTTTGAATTTCACAAAGGGGAGAGAATGCAACACCATTCTGTGGCACGGTCATTCTTGGGACCTATGCCTTCCAAATGGAATGATGCGGAGAAGTGGATTATGAATAAGCAAAACATGCAATCTAACCATTCAAAGAAGATGAATATAAATCCTCAGAATCAACAGAACCGGGTGATAGCTGTTAATTCAGTTCGAGTTGATCCAGAGTCTGCTAGTTATGAATATAAGTCATCAGTTAAGAGGGTAGAATTTAGTCAACCTGCATCAGGGACAGGTTCAGGTAGTTTTGGTTTTGAGTCCCGTGGAGCTCAACCCACTTCAAATTCAGCTAATGGAATGAATGCGTTAATTGATTTGTGCCCTGAAAGCAAAGATTTGACAGAGGTGGACAGTACAGGATTGTCTTGTACAAAGAGCGCAATCAAAGATGCCACAGGTGATTAAATGTCTTATTTATACCTGCGTTAGATCATAAGTTCAGCCATATTGAGTTTCCAACATGTAGACGTTGGAACTCAATTTTTAGCCTAAAAAGAAATGAAAAAATTGAACTTTTTAAAGATGACAATTTGGTAAAATAGTCAGATTTGCGTAGTATATTATGTAGCAGCACATAGCTAAATATATGCCAAGGGCTTGTTTGAAAGCACTTTTGCTTTGCTTCTACTTCTACTTATACAAGAGCTTGAAGAAGAAGCCACTTTGGGTCAACTTCCTCTAAAAACTCTTCTAGCCCAACAAAGCATTCCAGATAATTATCCAAATAGGTCCAAACCTAGTTTCTTAGTTTCAAAAGCAGCTTTTGACTTTCCAAAAATCTACCAAATGGGACCTAAATATATCTCCTATGTTGTCTTGGCATTTTCTTTCTGGCACCCAAGAAGTGTTCGATTTAATTTGCCATAGAACTTCAACCGCTAGCTTTTGCTCATGTCATTAGAGCGATCATTACACTTCAAGTAACTACTTCCCTTGTTTAAATTCCAAACTCCCACAAAAAGTTTTCCTGAATTATGCAGGCATTCCTTCCGTAAGGGCAGTTTCAATGAGAGACATGGGAACAGAAATGACTCCCATTCCAAGTCAAGAACCTTCAAGAACTGCTACTCCAGTTAGTGCCTCAACCCCGATCCGCAGCCCAATTTCATCTATACCATCTACTCCTCGTAGAGTAGAGCCAGCACCAACACCAACAGAGCATTCTTTTGGCAATGCATCAGAATATTCTACTGCAAACAGGAAAAAAGAATCTTCCGAGTTAGACCAAAAGCTCAAGACCAGAAGAGAGATTGTAGCCCTAGGTGTCCAACTTGGTAAAATGAATATTGCCGCTTGGGCAAGTAAGGACGAGAAAGAGAAAAGTGTATCTGGAAATGAAACTGTTGGAGCAGATGATGTTCGGCAAATGGAGTATTCAAAACGTGCTGCTGCATGGGAAGAAGCTGAGAAGTCCAAACATGCCGTCAGGTTCTCCTAAAGACTGAGACCGAAGTTTGATTATGAACATCCGTTGTACTCATATTTTTAAAATTGGATGCAACTTATTGACTGAAATTGAGTTGCATTGTCAGGTTTAGACGAGATGAAATAAAAATTCAAGCATGGGAGAGTCAACAGAAAGCAAAGCTTGAAGCTGAGATGAGGAAAGTAGAGGTATATTTGCTTCTCCTCATCCCTTCTCAATAAATTCAAATTCTACTGTACAGCATAGTAATTAAGCCCCTATTTGGTTTGGATAAAAATTAGATTTTTGGTAGATTTTAATGATTGAAAAGTTGTGGATCCTATCCTATGAAATATGTGGTTGAAAATGATGTTGATGAAAAATGAGTTTTAAGAAATGGGCCCCAAACGGGAAGCTAAAATTCTTCCAAAAAAAAAATTTATAAATTTCTTGAGTAATGATATATTTAAGATATTTTTCCTTAAAAGAGAGAAATTTGATAACTTGCTTCCAGTTTTTTCACACCTCATTTTGAATTCAAGTTATATATTAGATAATTGAGGATGGATATCTTAGATTTGATCATCGCATGCGGAGTTTTTTTTTAAATCCCCTTTGACTATTCTCTGATTTATATTCTATTGAGAAGTTATAAACTTTCTTGAACCACATAAATCCCGTGTTATGTTATCGTATCATGGTGAGATTGAATCGAATCAAATATGAAGGATATTTTGGCATTGGAAATGTAAACGAAAGTGGTTTACAGGCAAAAGTTGAGCAAATGAGAGCACAAGCTCAAGCAAAAATAGTAGCGAAGGTCGCCTTGGCAAGGCATAGATCAGAAGAATTACGGGCTGCTGCTGAGGCTAGAAAAAATCGCCAGGCTGAGAAAACTGCTGCACAGGTAGAGTACATTCGTGCAACCGGTCAAATTCCATCATCCCCTTTTATCTGTTGTGGTTGGTCATAACACCCATCACAAATTCTCATGGACAGAGACCTGTCTCTCTTTCATCAGAGGAATGTTATCCCATAGCTATCTCTGTGTATTTGTTAACAATGTATAAGTGCAAGGCTTTAGTTGAATGAATGCAATTATACTTGATCAAGTGGGAGTCGTGGAAATAAGAAATGAAATGCGAGTTTTTCTTCATTGTGTTGTTAAATTTGCCGTACAAACAGGTTCTAATTTTTCTTCAATGTTTATGAATTAAAAGTTTGTGGTTCTTAAATATTTCGACCTCAGTAATGTAAAACGATGAGGTTCTTAAATGTGGGGGTGGTTATGCAAATGGTAAATAACCTTCAAATCTTGATGAAAACATATCTAACATTTCACTTAACGGGTGAAAACATCCAATTGATCTTTAGAAACATCTAACTTTTGATAAAAAGACTAAAGTTTTGTTTGGTGGAGATTAAAATCAAATTTTTAGTAAAGCGTGATAAAAGTTGAAAAAAGTGTGATTAATAAGTTGTGAGTTTATGAAACATGTTATTAAAATTCTTAATGAACAAAGGCTAAAACTTTCTTAGTTTTACTTAAATAAAAGTAAAGAGAAAAATTAAAAATGTGACAAAAAGAAAAGACAATTCATCCTATGAACCTCTCTCTCATTAAAGCATCTTCAAACCAATTGTGAATTGTTTTGAAATTTGTCTTATAAACAAAATAAAAGGTTAATAAATTCCTCTCTAAATGCAAGCTGATAATTAGGGATGAGTTGTGTGCTGTTTTGAGTACAAAGAAAGAGCAACCAACTTTAAAGGCATATTTTCATGGGGGAAAAAAAAACATGCTACATACACAACCTAATTTGACAATATTAATTGACAACTCACATTTGACATCATCACGATCATCCATTTCGAAAACTAAATTTTAAATCAATGGCCTAAATCTTGACAAAGCCAACATTGTCAACCATTATTGTCAAGTATGATTGTACAAATAGCATAATTGGGAAAAAAAATTAGAATTTATCAAGTAAAGTTCTTTAGCATGTGTTTGGCGCCCTTTTTGGGTCTATTATAAATTTTGGAATAGTGATTGTTGAAAGAATATATGATTGAAAAGTAATAAAAAAATTTATATTTGTGTGTAACATTATTTTATTTGAAAAATGTGTGATTATAATTAAGAAAGAAATTTTAAAAAAGAAATGGTGGCCAAACACGAGCTTAGGCTGTGTGATGAATATTGAGGATGAAATGTATTTTAAATAATGATATGATAGAAAATGTGGTTAAAAGTAAGGAAAAATTATTGATGTGATAAAAAATATTATTTTATTGAACAATATTTGATTGAAAATAAGTTTTGAAAGAATGTGTACCGAACAATAACTTAGTGTGATAAAACCATAAATAATTATGAATGATTATTTAATCTCTTCATATTTACTCCACAAGATTGTATCATATCTACTTTTGACATGTTAATTACTCGGAACTTCTCTTTTATTATCCAGTTTTATAACACTCGACATGTATAATAAATCTTTTAGCTAATTACTATGTATATATTTGTTAGGCTCTTAAGAATTTTAAATAAATTTTATCATCTTATGCATTTGGCAAGATTATTAATTTAGTAAACAGATCTGAGTCGGGATCGAAACTTTTTATTATTTAAGCTAGACCTTCATATGTACTAGATTGATAAAATTACCCCCACCAATATGTGAAAATTATACCCAAGAAAGAATTTTTTTTTTTTTTTTTCCCGTGCAAGATGTTCAATTTCTGGATATTTTGATCAATCAAGATTCATCATAATTTGTATGCATATACTGTAAATGAATGTTTAACCACCACAATATAGAAAAGAGCATCCACAAATGTATGACATGACCACCCCCATTTCCACCTTTAACGCCAAGTCAAAACTACCATACCTACAAAATCTGCAATCCAAAAGAATTACTCCTCTTCTTCGAAGTCCAAAAGAAAGTCCGTCAAGTTCTCAGAATCATCTACAGCTTCATCCAGAGACATATTCGTCTTTTTTTGTTTGCCCTGCGGCTAAGAAGGAAGCACATTTCACGTACGATTCTCAGAAATACAACACTAAAAGCTTGTTTGGCTTATAGCTTTAAAAAATAAAGTTACTTGTAAGTAAATTTTTATCATTAAACATGCTCTTAACTCAGCCAATTGACTCTCATACACAAATCAAATTTACATTTTAGACAAATCACCTTTGACTTCAGCACTTCAGGATTACTTTTTAAAATACTCCAATTGCGTGTAATTTTCTCTTCATTATCACCATCAACCTCACTGTCCTCTCCTTCATCCTGTTGTAATAACACATGAAAAAATCACTTAGACAACTAACACAAAGAGCTCTTGGTTCCAAGGTACAATCAATCAATACTGCAGCATGAAGAAACTTATGTTCAAATACATACAACAAATTCAGAGAAGAGAGGGCAACAATCTCACATCATTTTCACCAATGTCAACCGCTCTTGCCATTGCTTCATCTATGTCTGTCAACTGTCGCAAAAGAGAGGAAACTTGAAGATAGAGAATAAAGTGGAAACAGAAACGAAAATGAAAATATAGAGGACTATATTGATTACTGAAAAAGTTAGAGAAGTCAAAATTTGAGAAGTAAATTAGAAATTCTGATTTTCTGCATAAATTACTAGAATGATAGAAAGATATGTAATCGCTGTGTACTCACCTCAAGTTCTTCTGTCTTCTCCTTAGCCAGGATTTTCTCCAGCTCTTCTCTAGATATTATTTTCCCATGCTGATGAGAGATATTTTACATATTTATCAAATGAATATTCTAGTCAAGAAACTCATAATGCATATTTAATGAATCCATTAAGCATGATGGTCACTTAAGAGATCATACAACAACTGAAACACATCCCTATGCAGTTGAAATGAGCTTTTACATATTCAAACAAAAATTCTTTCCATATTGCTTTTAGAAATGAAAGAAGCCAAGTCTTCAAGTCAAAATATTCTTTTGTATAGGTGGTTGAGCAAAAATGAAACTAGATTGTGAAAAAGTGAATTTGGGTTTGAAAAGAGTCAATGGTGTTAAAGAGCCAGAATGGGAAGAGATGAACTGCTCGTTTAAAAGTAAAAGAACTTTGAGCTTCAGTTATTTGCATCAAACCTCTTTAAGATATGAGAGCATATTCGGAGTTGGTTCGTGAAAATCTGGACCCCTGTAATCAATCACCTCATTTGGATCCTGAATATAGTTCACCGTTGGGTAAACTGGATCTCCACCCCATACTGCAAAGGCAAACACACAAATTAAGTAATCCAAATGAAACAAAGAGGAAAACAAGGAGACTTCACATCTATGACCGCTAGTGAAAAGTGAAAACATATACGTGTCGATAAATGTTACAACTTTAACAATTAGAGTTGTCAATTGAAGAAGAGAAAGGGGAAGGAGATAAAGAGAAGCATATACTTTGTTTTATTTGATCTTCGCGCATTCTCATTGCCAAAGGATCTCGACAAATTCGAATATCAGTACCCATCATGATGCGATATTCTCGATCTGTCTGATACGTGAACATCTCAATCAGTTGGGTGTTCTCATCTTCACCTGTCTCTTCAAAATGCTTTTGAACAGCTTCGCGTGAAGTGTCTCTTTTCCAAGCTTTAACCCACTCCGAATAGTACGCCATAGGACCTATCTTTTCCAGTTTTTCTTGTTCAGCTTGCAGCCTGAAGAATCATTTCATAGATCTCAATTCAAATCTTAAGACCAACCAACTTAATTTTGGTGGACTAGATCACGAAGCAAGTAAATTGGGTAAAGGAAACAGAAACCAGGAGCAAATAATTCGATCTTTACAATTTTTGGATTATGTAAAATTGAAAAACTATCTTAGAAAGATGGATTTATCCATCGAGATAAAGGACTTTCATACAACAATAGAACGTTACTTTGGATTAAAAGATGAAATGCAAATCATAGGATTTTCTTGGACCATTGATGCTTCAACTTCTAGTCATGAGCAATGTAGACATAACAATACTTTCTGGTTTGAAGACCGTGTAATCTGGATGAATTTGCTGAAATCCATATAACCAATGAGGAATTAAATAAAGAAGTGCATCAGTTGAATCTGAATAAAATTTATACCTCTCTTCTTTATAAATATGCCGTCTTGCTCTGTAAAGAGAACACTCGGTCAGCGTTGGGTGGTCACCATAAAGGGTTACTTGCCCAGTTTCTGCCATAGCTTTGAGAAACACCTGACACCAAGATAATACTGATGTTACTGGTTAAGATCAATCACAAAAATTGCCAAACCAAAACAATGTTGGGCATCAGAGAAATGGAAGGCACGTTTGTTTATTAGACTCATAATGGTTTACCCAAAAATCTGCCTGCAAACCTATGAAACAAATTGTTGGAACTCCAAGGAGTAACAAAAGTTGCTTTCGTGCAAAGAAATAGCTAGTTAGACAACTGACCACAGAAAATGTGTTGTTCCATTTAAGCAACTCACATGCATTGAGTACAAAATAGTAACGCACGAGAAAAATTGTCACATCATTTTCATATCCATAACATCTTCTACTTCCTCCCCCACACATAACTCATTATTTGTAGAATTCACAATTCAATTTTGTTTTCCATTATTTGACAATTTACCCCTTATGTTCCCATTAAGGTTAAAAGAGGTCCAACGAAAACCTCAAAATATAGCAGTTTATGCAACTAAAGCATTACACAAGCATGCGTACAAGTTGTTTTCATTTAAACTCTGATAAAGAATATAACATTATTCAATTCAAATTACCATTTCTACCTATCAATGAAGAAGTGAAATCTCATTTTACAAAAAGTTATGGATAGCTCTCAGAAACACCGTACAGTATGCCAGTGTGGTATACCAGTGTCAGCACAGTATTTTATTATATTATAGACGTCAACCTTTCTTAATTGGTAACTGTGTTGCTCTATTATTCTCTTTCTTCATTTAGTTATTCATTTTTATTTTTTGGAAAGAAGAGAAGAAGGAAGGACAGACTGTTTCAACATCTGGGCGTCTCCGCTGCCATCTAGACCATTGTTCTTTGTCTGGTTTTCTCCAGTTCCACCACAGCTCTTCACTTGTAAGTGGTTTCTCTATTGGCTTCTTAGCTTTTGGATCAACAAAGGAATGAGGACGTCCAAGCTTCTTGTCCAGTTCATAGCCAGTTAATTCTTCTTCCTCAGGTCCTGTCTGATAAACAACATACTCTGACAAGAGATCTTTAGGGTCTTCTGATGCATCTTCAGGAGTCTCGGGTTCCACTGGGTCATTTACAACTACATTTGTTTCTGAAGACTCGGTAGCAGCAGGCGAAGACTTGTACTTTTTCCGCCTACTTCCGGGATTTTTACCAAAAGATGAAACTCCAGGTGACACACCTGTTGGTTCGGGAGCCCTTGCAGCCCTCACACGATTAGCAGTGCCTTCCGGCCAGTAATCTTGCCCTGGAATACTTGCACGAGCACCAGAAGCTGGCTCAACCTGTCCCGATGTAGAGTCCATATAACTGTGATATGGTGCGCGCTCAACCGATACATGCTTGAAAGAGCCATTCTTATCACTGTTCTCACACTTTATACAAGGAAGTAAGGGAGATCTTTTATGTGGACTCATGATGCCAACATTAAACTTCCATAATGATGCAGGAAATGAACCTGCAAATGATATCTGTATGTCCCAAGAATAAGAAATAGAGCAAATACTCAAATAAGCCAGAGAGATGGCAATAAACAACTTCAAAGCTTGGCATTTTGCATCGATAAAATTTGTATTTTGATTTATCCTTAAAAAGTTAGATCAGCTGCAGAAATATGATTCCTATACTTAAAAGTGAGTGATTGAACACACTCAAGACACGTGCCATGCAAAATGTATAGCGGAACACACTCCCATATACTGTTTCAAAATTGCAGTTTGCTAATTCTACTAGGACCATGGCTCGAGTATTAGAATTGCTTGATTCTTTTAATTTTTACAGATGATATACAACATTTTCAGGGGAAATTTTTTTAAAAAATCTTCTAAGGTGAAGCTAGAATATAAGATTTCGACCATTGCAGACCTCATTTGTGAGGAAAACATGGAAAAATAGGAAAGGGTATAGCCGAACAGTTTGAAAACAATGAAGGCCGCAACTTGCAAAGATAAATTTTGAACGGAGAAAGAAAAAAATTTGTAAAAAAACATTCTTAACATAAAATAAATAAATATTACAGTTCTAAATCAAAGTAAGAATATCGGAAACCTGCATGACTAAAAAAATCAGCAAAATCAAACACTTTTTAGTGGGGTTACAACCACAGCCTACTTGACTCCAAATGATAGGTTAAATAAAAGAAATTCACCTATCATTTAATCCCCTAGAACCCAGTGTGATAAATAGTATTACATATTACATATATATACCAGTTTACCAAGAGAATAATTACACGTCTAGAATTCCACAAATCATTACACTACTGTAAATACACATAAGCATAAAATAAACAAAACCCAAATACACGACAATAGAAATTTGAGAAAAAGCAATACCGGATTCTCATTCCTCTACACATTTATACACAGTAGAATAAGCGTTAATACTAAAACGAACCTTCAAACTGTTGAAGTATAATCTCTTAGCAACAACTCCATCCGCATAATCCATACTTCTCAGTACTCCATCTACAACACAGAAGGGAAAAAATGGTAAAGAAATGGATATGAATGCCATGGTGCTAAGACGAGAAGTGTAAAGCAGAAAATGAGACCTTGATACAACCAAGAAGGTGAAAGAGAAACCATTTTTGTCGTTGAAGATTGATGACCCACTAAAGATGTTGCATTAATAAACAATTAATTCCAGTTTCTGAAAAAGGGTTCGAATTACACTCGTGAAGAGAAGGGGAAAGATGTAGTTTTTTCCCCTTTTTTGGGTTTTCAGAGTTGCTGGCTCTTTGGCTGTTCTACAAGATTTAAGCAGATAAAGTTAAGTCTTGGGTCGGGTTGGTTAAATCTTGGGTTGGGCTCCTTGTGGACGCTAAAATGAGAGGGCAAACTGAAAAGGGGTGCTTACAAAAGGGAAAAATACATAAATCCT
>CAIGRO010255509.1:0-20921 GCA_903798355.1 Fraxinus baroniana
TTATTTAAGGTGTGTTTGAGTCACATTACTTTGAAAGAAAGTATTTTGGAATAGTAAATTAATGGAGCATGTGTGGTTGAAAAGAAAAAGTTATTGATGTGATGAAAAATATTATTTTATTGAAGCATGTGTGGTTGAAAATGAGTAGAAGAATGAGAATGAGATTTTTAATGGGAATCAAACGGGGCTTAAATAATAAATATGTACTCATATTTGAAAAATTTCAACAAAAAAAATTTATAACAAGTATAAAACTAAATTTATACTATATAAATGAAGAATTTTAAAAAATTTAATCAACATGTAGGCGACGTGTCGTGTCAATAATTTTTTGAAAAATCACGTGGTGTCGGATACACGTGTCCGTGTCGATGCATCATTGCATCCATCTAATGCCGTTCTTGTGTGTCCTATCTTGATCTAACATTTTAGAAACCTGAGAGAAAGAGATAACTCAAAGAGCAACTGCAACCTAAGAATAGTTAACGCAGATTTATTGGTTGCACTTTTCACTTGATCTATTATGTTAGTTCCATAGCAGAACCTCGTACTAGTTGGATAGGAACAATTAACTACCTAACTACCTGTCTTGATCCAGCATTCAGCTAGTTAGCTCATCATGAAATGCTATTTATTCCCATGGAGTACACTTTTGTTAGCCAACATATTCAAAATAGATTCCTTTCATGAGGTTTTCCCATATAGTGAAGGAGTCGTTGCCTGGTGTCTGGTGAAGGCACAACAGAATCAAATGAAACATAGTTGGCCCATGCAGAGCATCAGGACAAGTACATGGTCCAGCTTAATCGATACAATGTCACCAACAAAAAGCAAATTAATTTGAATAAATTCCACCCTAGCAAACCCCAAAACACAGATTACTTAAAATACAAATGAACATTACACTCGCCTTTTATTTCTACACATGGCAATTTACATTCAAAATAACTTAAAGAAATCGGGTTATTTATTAACAAATCTACATTATATGACATGTAATCATGTCAATGTACGTAGTAATTTACATAAGACCAGTTAATCATTGCAAAACATGTCAAAAAATCCTACTTGAAATACTATGAATTTGAACATGATTGAATTGTAAAATAAAAATCAATCCACGTGTTGAAAGTGACGGAATGTAATGCTTACTCAGAGCAGCTATCCAGCAATTTCTCTATATTATCTCCATCAACGGAAATGGAGTCCCCCAATTTTGCCTCCTCCATTTTCTCAATTTCCTTCATCCATAGCCCCGCATGTATCTTTTGCTTCTTCAATCTGTAATCTCGCTTAATATTCTCCAAGCTATAAAGCGACGATGAAGATGAAGACAATGCAGAGGAGTCCACATTCTTTTTATCTTCCTTCATTGTTTTGCCCTTCCTCTGGTCCCAATTCTCGTTCATGTCCTCCACAAAGGCCTTGGTCTCGGAGTCAATTTCTTCTCCCTGGTGAGTATTTTCAGCGGTGGCAGTGGGGAGGGTAAAGGTGACGTCGGATTCCCAGGGGGCTACAGGTGAGGATTTGCCGAAATGATCGTCAGGAAGCCACGCCGTTTCCCATGCGTCGTTCCACTCGTCGTCGCCGGCTTTGTTGTTATTGTTTGTTCGTTTGGTGGAAAATAAAGCGGCTGTTACGGCGGCACAGGGATGCCGGCTGGGTTTACTGAGAGCGGCGGTGAGTCTGTAAATTGGGGTCATTTTAAGGGATGGGTACTGGTGTGTATGTGAATTTTCAGCACAAATAGTTTATCAGATCTTGTTTGTTAAAAATCTTATTTTGCTGGAGGTGGCGTCTGGAGCTGTGGCGGCGGTATGGAAGTGGCAGTGGAGGCGTTGATGGATTCTGAAGAAGGTGACCAGAGGTAGTGAGTTTTTCTTCCCCTTGTTCTCTCTCTTTTTTATTTATCGCTTTAGCCCTTGTTTTTCTCTTTAATTTTCGTTTCCATTTTTATTTCTACATATTTACACAATAAAATATTTTTTTATATAAATTCAAAAAAAAATCTTATCTTCTAATCACACATTTAAAAAAAAAAACTTACTTATTAAAACTACCATTAGAGCCCACAATTAATGTGACGACTAACAACTATGTTGTTGTCAATTGAGGAACAAATTAGATGAAGATTTCCTTATGCATTAGTAGGGCTTTTGAAGTAATTTAAGTTTTGAAACTGATTTGAAAATGTTCGTAACTTTTAAGTAATTATAAAGATTTGTGTATTTGATGAGTGAATTAAGTCTGGTGTACAACATAGGAAGAGTTCTTGGTTCTAGGAACAAATTGCTCTATCCCTCCAAAGTGGAATTGGACTTACAAATTTCAGGTTAAGGACTTGGGAGCTTTTACTTCCGTTCATTCAATTTTCAGAAGGCTTCGGGCGGTTGTGGCACACTTATTATTAACAATAGAGCTATTATTCCAATTCATCTTAACACCCCTTATGGGGATATCATGATTATGTTCTTGCTCTTCTTGGTTAGGTATGTTCAATTTTCTCTACTTTTTTTTTAAAAAAAATGACATCTCATTATTGATTCAAAAATTTCTTTTATTATTTATTTTTACTTTATGCTTACTTGAAAATATGTCTACTTTTAGCTTGTCAGATAGGGTGCATTGGGTTTTCATATCAGTCGCTCCGATCAAGATTATTTCATTTTCTCATGTCATAGAAAGGGAATAGGAAGGGAGTTTAATGTGGATATTGATTACTTACCATATTAGCTGCTTGCAAGTAACGTTTTCATTTTATTTAGGGGTGCAAAAGATAAAACCCGAAATTCTCTCTCCATAATTCGGTTGGTTGCTTTTCATTTGCAAGCACCATTTTGGCCATTACATTTTTTTTTTATCCATTCATTATTTTTAACAATTTCTCTTATTATTTGTGCTCCAGTATAATGACAGGATCCTGTTGCAAAAGCAATTCGTCCAACTAGATTAAGAGCAAAAATTGAAGATGAAGACAGAAGAAATACAAGTTAACCTGGAATTGTATTCACTATTTCTGTAGTTGTAATAGAAGATATGAATGAAACTCTTCTATGGAAATTAACGGCAGTTTGTAAAGCTATCGCTAACTGTAATACATCAACAATGAAATTAAAGGGTATTTGGACATTCGAGGGTCCAAATCTCTCCCCAGATACTACCAAATTCTGTTTGCTTTCCTCTCTATTTTTCGGTCAATTTATAATGGCTCTCAAACTAATTCTCCAGTTGTATCTGTCGTGAACTGGGATGTCTATCTTTATATTTTGTAAATAAAGTGAAGTAATGTGTGACTGAATTCTCTTTATTTTCTACCTTTCTGAGTTACTATTACGTATGTCATTCATTCTCCCTATTGAAGCAGCCCTCTTTTCGTTTCGTTTGATCTTTATATATTTTTAATAGAAAATTATAGTTTAGAGTTGAACTTGTCGAGTTCTACCATTGATTCAAGGAATTTTTTATAGGACAATTAATAGCTGTTTCGATTTTCTTCTGTTGAGTTTCAAGTTTCATTCCTTTTTATGTTACTTTGTTGGAATAATTAGTGATACGTGTGACTGCCAAAGATTTCTCTTTCTCCATTCATGTTGTTTTCTTCATTGCTTTGACCTTGTTCAAAGTTTTAATTTATATGTAGGTTTGTTCAATCATTATAACAAAGCTATAACAATTTTTGAATCCTTCTCATTAAGATTTATGTACGCAGATGGGCATTTCTTGCCTTGTTAACGTTGGTATTATTGGCTAATGAAAGAAACTACCTAGGGTTTAACATCTATATTTGTAGCACAATTCAAATTGTTAATTTTCAATATACTTGCGCAAGCTTGTGGATTTAAAAATGTGATTAAGAATTTGACATTATGCTTTATCATTTTTACATGAAAAGAATTTTACATATATCTTATTATTAAAAAAAATAAAATTGTCTCCGTGCAGCACAGACACAATTTTTTTTTTCCTTCCTCTTTCAACATTTATCATACGTTGAGCCATCAATTAATTGTACAGCAACCTCCATATTTTACGACTTAGCTAAAATCTCATAAGTTTATCAAATATCATATATAAACACATACTCTACAAAATATTGATAAGTCAAAACTGTTGATCAGCCAATATATATAAACAGAGTATATAAATAAGCTGTAATGCATATAATTTTCATTTTCTTCCCTTTTTAGTTATTGACATTTCAAGTAGTGTAATTTAAAGGTGTCTGAATATTCATTACTTAAACAATTTAATATTAGTTTTGTTATTGTTCAATTCTAGATTTACAACAATTATAACGGTTATTGTGCAACACACGATCCATACTAGTATAGTTTAAAAAGAAGAAAGAAATTGAATTTACTGGAGAATGTGATTAAAATAACGAGAGAGAAAAATATATTTTGGATAAAATGTAGCTTAAAGAAGGGCTTAGTTAAGGGTAATATCTTACACCACTGTTTTTATTACTTATCCACATTTTAATTGCACTTAAAGATCATCAATTCTTTTATTATAATATTTATCTTCAACTTTTTTCTATGCAATCTTGTTGCCAACATTTTATTAAGCGACACATCTTTTCTCTCACTATGATTTTCATTCAAAAGTCTGTTACAAGGTTGTAAAAAAAATTATTTTATTGTATTTTAATTTATATATGTAAAAGTTTAAAAAGTATTTTTCACTCATTTCAAAGCATACAAACAAAACAAAAACAATAAAATCATAATTAAGAACGAGATGTACTTATTAATAAAAGATCGAAAATAAAAATTTGACAAAAATATAAGGACACAAGTATATAACAAACAAAAAGTTGAGAATTTGGATGCAATTAAAACTGGATTAAACAAATAATGTTGTGTAAATAAAATAGGTTTGGTTATAGAAAGAGCATAAGAGTCATGTTAAAAGAAATTTTGATTTTCAGGTGGGGATCCAATGTCATATAATTGAATAGATTGAGGAGTCACTCACTTTAAAGGTTGGGAGCGAGATACGCTGTGTCTTAGCAAGAAAAATGGACCCAAATCTTAATCCAATCTCTTTAGACCGAACATGAAGGCCCATTAGGGTTTCGGCCTGAAACAACTACTATATAAACAGCTCTTACAAGCCTCTTGCTTGAAAGGTGAAACCCTAAGCTGTTGCCTTCAGCAGGAAGGGATAACCGGATTGAAGATCGAAACAGTGGGGGCCAACAACAATGGTTCACGTCTCTTTTTACCGCAATTGTAAGTATTTTTCTAGTCATTCAACTGTACGTACAGCTATACGCATATGTCTGTTATGTATAAATGGGAGTGTGAGTTTTGATGTTTATTATATAGTTGATCTTCGACGCCTTTTGCTTCAACTCGCGTCTTGAGCTGTTCGATATCCGGTGATGCTAGTGATCCTGATTTTTTTTCCTGATTTCTGTTTTACAAGTTGAATGTGTGTAGAATGGACTCAACGATCTAGAAGTTTTCATTATAACTAAATGTATTTATTTTTATAAATTTATTAAGAAAAGTTTTGATTTTGTTTTAACTAAAAACTGATGCTTTGTGAAATGAGGATATAGCTTATGCTGCACAAATAAGAAAATCTTTGTTCAATTATCTACTATCTATTCAGGAAACTTGTATGAGATAATAAACTCATTCACTTACCCAATTCGAAGGAAAAGTTTGTGAGAGCATATTGTTGATATCCTTGCCAATTTTTCTATCATCTATATAGTAAAATACCTATAATAGGTCCCTGTACTTGTATGAGATAATTAAGTCATTTGCCAATTTTTCTATAATCTATATGGTAAAATACCTAAATTTACGTCCCTGTACTTGTATGATATAAATTAACTTATCTGCTCACCCAAGTTTAAACCTGAAGTTTGCAACCTCACACTGATTGAAACTAGATTCATGCCTTGATATGATGTTCCATGAAATATAGAACTTCAAATGCTAAATTATATTGTTCATTGAAATTACAAAAAGGTTCACTATTTGATAGGTTAGCTATATTGATGGTTAAATTCCTTACTGAACTGATAGATGGATGATTGGTTACAGATGGGAAGACGTTTAAGAAGCCCCGTCGTCCCTATGAGAAGGAGCGACTAGATGCTGAGTTGAAGCTTGTTGGAGAGTATGGACTTAGGTGCAAGAGGGAACTCTGGAGGGTTCAGTATGCACTGAGCCGCATCAGAAATGCTGCAAGAAATCTTCTGACTCTTGACGAGAAGGACCCTCGCCGTATTTTTGAGGGTGAAGCCCTTCTGAGGAGGATGAACAGGTATGGGTTGCTGGATGAGAGCCAGAATAAGCTTGATTATGTCTTGGCCCTCACAGTAGAGAATTTCCTTGAGCGCCGCCTGCAAACTTGTGTGTTTAAGGCAGGTATGGCCAAGTCAATCCACCATGCCAGAGTGCTCATCAGGCAAAGGCATATCAGGTACGGATGATTTCTCAGTTTCAATGACTGTTTAGAAATGGATATTTGCTTGCAGATAGTAAATTGTCTATATACTTACAGGTGTGATAAGTAACGCGCCTTGGTTTTTTCTTTCACTTGTGTATCTGCATCAAAACATCCAATTTTGTGTGCACTCAAATCAACACAACAGCGAGATTCAGACATGCAATCAAAAAATCATATTTATGCTGTTGTAATCTTTGGTTAACCAATGGAAGAGTTAACCTCATATTCTCTTTGTTCTTGCGTAGCTTCATAATCTTGTATGTTTTAAGGATTTTATATTTCTCATAGCTTTCCTCCTTTAAATCTTGCCTTAACTTTTGGAGTCTCGGCAGACACAGGATTTTTGGTTGGCAGTTAACTTCTAAGTGATGGAATGATTGTCATCGTTGGGTCTTATTTATATACATTGAAGGAATGAAATCATCTTATAAGCATTCCATTTCACTCTTTGCATGTATCTAGATTTAATGTTTGTCATTGACACTCTTCCCTTGTAGGAACTCGAGTCTTGGAAGTTCAAAACATGCTTTTAATTGAAAATCATGAGTACATTGGTAACCTTTTTACTTGTAATATGGAAATGTCATGAAATGTCACGGCTAGCAAATTCTGCTACTAACACAAGCTACATTGAGAACTATTCTCAAGTTATATTTGTTATTAAGTGTTTGCTTATTCTCATTGGAACATCGTCTGTAATACAGTTTAATTGGTATTTTGTCCTTTTATAGCCTGTGCAACTCAAGAGATGAATGGTTTGTGTAGATTTTGGTGCAGTTCCACTGCTATATGTTAATTTCTACCTCCCAATCTTAATCCAATACTCTTGTTATTTCATCTATGTTGTGGTTTTATGTTCTGTCTTGTAGGAACTTTCATTAATCTCTAACTTTTAGTTCCACCTCTATTATTCTCGACTGTTTTGCTATCAATAGCATAAATGGTTTCATCAATGAGTTGAATTTGTGTTTACTACTGCAGAGTTGGTCGACAAGTTGTCAACGTGCCCTCATTTATGGTGAGAGTGGATTCCCAGAAGCACATTGATTTCTCTCTCACAAGTCCATTTGGTGGTGGCCGCCCTGGTAGAGTGAAGCGAAAGAACCAGAAGGCAGCTGCAAAGAAGGCTTCCGGTGGTGATGGGGATGAAGATGATGAAGAGTGAAAGCTCGGTACTTAAATGCGGTTAAAGGTAATACAAGGCAGTTGCATCATTAGTTTTTCTTTGCTCTTGTAGCCAGTGTCTTAAATGAAATATTGGTGGTTTTCTGTCCAAGATATTAAGATTAGTCTGTTTTAACCTTCACAGTGATTTTCGTACCATTAAGATTTTGTAGTTTTTATCTGACTTTGATTTTTGTTTTGTTATTATCAACTATATTTTTGTTGTTTTATCATGTTTTACCATCTAAACAAAATATGACACGAGATTAAAGTGTAAATCCAGACATGCCTTCCAGTGCCTTGGAAAGAATTTTTAGATGACACGAGATTAAAGTGTAAATCCAAACGTGCCTTGGAAAGAATTCAAGTACAAATTTTGTACATAATAAGCATTTTTCATCTGCTAATAGGGTCGGTTGCGTGATGAAGCAAAAAGACTTGGGCGAGAGGGATGAAACAAAAAATTCAGTGATTAATGTTGTGTGTAAACACTGTTTCGTTACCTCACCGGCACATGGATTGTTGTCCAGTTGTGGTATCTACAAATAATATCATTCAAAAATCCCTGGGTCTCGTGGATGACGAACCAATCAAAATTCAGAGGTGGAATCGGTATATCTCACCTGTTCCATTTAGCCCCTTGTTTGATTTTGTTAAAAATCAGATTTTTAGAGATTTTGAAAAAGATGATGAAGTGTGGTAAAAGTTGATTGAAATTAATTTTGAAAAATGAATTTTGAAAAATTGAGTCATTGTTTGCCTTGGTAAATCTTGTTGAGAAGTTTGACACGTTTCCGTGTGTCAAAAATTTGGTAGTTGATTGAAAAATATGTTGTTAATGTTAATATATCAATATCTGTCAATTTATATATGTGTAAATCAATGTGTCAACATTTAATTACGTATAGCATGGTACTTATTATAAATTTCAAATCTTTATACAATTTGTATTTTGAAAGATAAAAATTTTGCTACATTATCAAATGATTTTACCAGAATCAGATTGTTGGAATGAGTTGGCAAATTGTGATCAGATGGTTGGAATTTTTTTTGACTCAACTACTCATGAAATGTTGCCAAATATTAATTTGGCACAATTATGATAAAATCAATCTGGTAATGTAGCGTAACTACTGGCCAAGCTTGATGTGGGCGTTGGGATTAATTCCAAAAGGTCCAAGTAAATGCCTGCCACATCTTTGTTATACGTACAAATAGCTTTATTTCACTATTTGTCTATAACAAAAATGTTATTTATCCTTATTGATTTTATAATTCCAATCTAAATGACGTTAATGTGAGATTAAATGATGAGTGAAATTAAATAAATGATTCAATTTTACCTTTCATTTAATTTATCATTTAGAACTATCTAGACTGAGATTGTAATTCCAGTGGGAATGAATAACATTGTATCTATAAAGGATAAAAATAATCAAGTAATTAATGTTGGATATTAATATTGATAGGGAATTATTCACAAAAATCATAGTTGACGGCACATGTATGATGCATTTTTTGTCTACTGTGATGAAAATCAATGAAAAATTGTTCGAGTGTTCTGTAAAAAATTTGTCAATTTTTTTCTCTACCCATAGCGTGATTGATTAATATTTGGTACACTTTTCAAGTCCCAAGGCAAGTAGCAGACACGGCAAGGGTCCTTCCGATCTTATCTTTGTTAGTTTTTGCAACCCACTAAAGCCGTTTGTACAGAAGCTTTCTGTTAGAAGCATTCCAGAAATTTGAAATTAAATGACGTGGCACTTTCTTTGGACATTTGCAAACCAATTGAAAAATGAAAGGAAAAAGACCTAATCAAAGTCAAAAGGAAATGAGTTAGTCGTCCAGCTGAAAAACTGAGGAGATTTCCACTTCCATTTCCTACCAAATCGTCCCTGCCGAATCGTCTCTACCCGGAGCTGGCACTTTGGACATTGCAAAACAATTGAAAAAGGAAAAGGGAAAATCCTCTTGTCGAACATTTGAGGAGATTTCCAGTGAACACAACACTCCAGCCGTCCCGCCACTAACATTTCCTCCCGCTGAACATTTGAGGAGATTTCCATTTCGCCGAAGCTTAAGTCATTAGATCATTTACCAATTAAGACGAAATAAGGGATTCATATTAACACACTCACCTGCGACATCAATGGTAGTCGTTTCCTCAAATTGGAACCCTTACTCCTCGGCTTTAGTGAGATGGTTATGCCCAAATCCAGCGACGGCAAAAACCTATTTTCACCAACTCCGAAAATCCAAGTGAGTGACGTTATGTTATCTTCCTTGTTTCTGAGGCTGTAGTGAATAATTTGTTTGTTTTGAAGTGAGTGTTTCAAACACGATGAATTATTTGTTGTTATTTCACTATTTGATTGAGGAAATCTGTAATTTGTCTAAATGAGTGGAATTATGTAAGTGTTGATTATTTTTGGGCAATGTTAACGTAATAGATTACATGTTGCAATTACTTATTGAACTGAAAGTGGTTTATGTTTTGCTGAACGTTGCCGCTTATTGTGTTGACGTAGGAGGCTTTATGGAAGACGCGTGTGATGAATTTTTGGTGGAGAGAGTTGTTGACAAGAATGTTACGAACGATATGTTATCAATGGAGGCGGAAACGTTAGGAGAAGATGGTCTGATTGTGCCTGAGATGCCGGCGGTGGGTATGACATTTAAGGATGAGAGAGAATTGTGGGATTTCTACAAAGGATATGCATATTATGTAGGTTTTCCGGTTAGGAGAAGAAATTCGAAAAGAAGGAAAATGAAGGATTCTAAGAATGAAATGAAAATGGACAAATGAAAAGAAATGGGAAAATTTAAAACGACGCCGTAATGGTCAACGATAGGATACTGTGACGCGTGTACAGGAAAATTGACTCTTTTATATTGTTAAAGATATGCATATAATTTGAAACTTCCTAGATGCATGTTGAATATAAAATTTATTTACACACAGATATAGATCTATATGATGCATTTCGATAATGTGTGTCAAATTTGATCATATTGTCAACTCGACTTAGTACAATTGCACTAATTGGACTTTTAAGTTGACCTCACAAATTTCTTGCAAATAAGTTTGTATTTCGAAATGATCGAATTTTCATGCTTTAAGGATATTATGTCCAACTAAGCTTTCAGAATAATTATTTATAATTGATTACATCATTGATGCAAACTTCTTATACTCCCTACAAAGTGGAGGAAGCTTTTGGACATGTCAAAGAAAGAACTTATTCTTTCGACATAAGAATTTTTTTCAATAGTTTTGAGATCTTAATAGTTTATTCTCTAGATCTTAATTTACTATGTATGCTAAACAAATCAGTCAAAAATGCACGAGAATCATGAAATTTTGGCAGGTTTCATACGTTGTCTTCACTAATGACTAGTCTTTTGAGTACATCTTTAAATGATGAATTTTTTTTTTTATGCTCCGTATCATGATAAAAGTTGCCATATGGAATAATATGGAAAAAATTGCACTCCAATAAATTAATGTTCTCTACAATGAAATGTTGAAAATTTGAGCAAGATTCTATAGCCTTCCCCTTTCATTCATTATGCATATTTTCTTCTTTTGCCTTTTTCTTTCTTTATTTTTATTTTTTTTTCCAGTTTTTCTTATATTGTTTTTTTTTTTTAAATTTATTTATAAGAATTCAATACAGTAAAGGCATTGGTTGGTTGAGTGTAAAAATCATTTTTATAAGCAACACATATTTTAGAGAGATTATGTTAAGAATTGAGGTTCCATCTTAAAAGGTCAACCTTATTGAGAGGAGTAATACACAATTCTTTATAAATTGATTTATGTTTTCATCTTTATTCAATGTGGGATTCTATCCCTTATCATGCTCACGCAAGATGCTGGTTCGTTTGAGCAGACCAATCTTGAAATTCGCATGCTTAATATTTTTGAGTCTTAATCGGATAGAATCGTTCGTTGGAGTTTAACGGGCTCTGATACTATATTAGGAAGGATATTGAGTCTAACTCAACCTAGCAAAACAACTTGTTAGGGGATGATTGCCCTCTCCTTATTAAGTAGATCGTGTAAATATCACCAGCCAATGTAAGATTCTAATACGCCCCCTCACACACAGCGTTGACCATGTCAAACAACTGTAAACAAATTGATATTGGGTGTACCCAACATTGCAAAACTAGATCTACTCTGATAAGCTGTTAAGAATAGGAGTTCCATATTAAAATGTCAACCTTATTAAGAGGAGTAACTCAATTCTTTAAAAATTGGTCTATATTTTCATATTTATTCGATGTGAGATTTTATATCTTAACAGATTAACTAATGAAATGACAATTTATAAATTAAATTGGGATGATAACAATCTTATAGAGATCTGCTTATCTTTTGAGCATCTTCACAAAATTTTCTATCTATAAAGATCATTTTATGTATAATGGAGAACATTTTTAAATTTATAGAGTAAAATAATTTATATTCTCCCCTGGTGTTTTTTTAGCTCTTTATTTTGCTTTATCCAATAAACAATTAGCGCTTGTTTGATAAAGATTTTTGAGTTTTGTGAGTTTTTATTTTTATTTTGAAAATTTGTGGTAAAAAAATATGAAAAATGTTAATATATTTTTTTATTTTTTGAAAAGAATATGTAGGTGAAAATTATTGTGAATAAGAAGAAATTCTCAAAAATCAAAATAAAAAAGGACTTGTTGATTTCTCATCTTATATTTAACTTATTTTTTAGATGGCAATGGTCAATCAATTCAAATATAGTTTGAATAATTTGATAAATAGAGTATTGAAACCTGTAACATGTTAAATATAATCTTTTCAAAAAAATATGTGGTTTTACATTTAAACGAAGAAAACTGATTCTTAAGCCCCTGAATGGTATAAATAAAAATTAAATTTTTAATGATTTTTTATAAAAATTGATAAAATATGTGGTTAAAAATGTATGGATCTCATGAAATGTGTAGTTAAATACCAAAAGTCGTATTAAATTGAAACATGGCCCCTTCTTATAAATCAAACTTCAATCACATTTTGAGCGCTGACCAAGCAAATTCTAGCTCCACAAAGTAGTACAAATGAGGTCAAATGATAGTGGAGTGGTTTCTATTCGTTAATTACTATTTTTACAAGTCTATAATGAAGGTTATGGACTAAATTGTTTCTTTTTAAAGTTGGCCTCAAATCTAATATTTATTGAGAGTTTTATACCATCCTTTGGGTTTGTAACAAATCATTTTTATAGTGAATTCTTGGCGCATGTAATCATTATAAACTATAAAGTCAAATTTTCAAAAGGGTGATTGGTATACTTTATTATCTTAATGGAAAAGGCTGTTTGGCCTGAGATTAAATCTCGGTCGGGTCAAATTAGGGGCGCCAGACCCGAGATTTTCGGTTACAATTTCACTGTTATACCTTGAATTACTCAACCTTTTCACTACGTAGATCTAATTGTGAATTTGGTAGACGATCAAAATCTAGGGCAATTCTTATGCATATTTCAGTGGATCATTAATACATACTTTTGATATTCTATTTCATTAACACGAGAAATGCAAAAGATATCTTAACCAAAAGAAAGTTTCAACTAAAATAAGTAGGGGAGATGACACTCATAATTACCCAAATAGATATCTAGAGGCTTGAACTATTAGAAATTTACAAAAAAGTCATGAAAGTTTTTCGCTTTTAAGATAGAGCAGAAGGTTTTGTAGAGCCACTATATTTGCATCCCCGACTCATAATTGAAGTGGTCTCATGCGATTTCATGCGTGGCGATCATTAAGTCGACGAGGTTGCCTGCTATTATAGAAGTCCCCTTGACTCTCTCTTTCTATAAAAAAAAGCGTTTGACATCATTCAGGGATACCGACAAAAATAATAATAATAATAATAAGAGAATCAAATACCGTCTAATCTCATTCATAAATGATGTCGATTAGCGATCAACAAATGTTACTTATATGACTAGCCAACACTACATGAAAAAGTCGAAAAGCTTTTTCATTCGAAGGTAAATATTATCACAAGGTCAAATTATAAAGAAATTTACTGAAAAGGGGTACCAGGAGTGGAGCACGGGGCTTAATCTTACTCGGTTCAAACATAGTATCTTTTTCATTATTTATTTATTTTTGTCAATACGTGCAAATGGGTTTTGGAACTATAAAAAGTAGTAAAGTTTTTCCTTTGTGTACAAATGAAATTGAACGGGACACCCAAATGTTTTAGGCTGGAAAATAAGGAACATACGACACGTTGTTAAAAAAATGAGAGGACTAAAATGAAAACCTAAAAAGTCTCCAATTTCTTCCTTTCACAGCCCTTAACTTTCTTATCTGTGAATTCTACCCCCAAAAACTACATGAAAGGGTCCAAGTGCAACGTAGTGTAGTAGTTGGCAGCTTCATCGTCAAGCTCCCACAGCCCATCACAGAAGGGTCTATTTTCTTCGGATTTGATTTCTTGGTCGACTCTTTTGGGAATTCCAAGCTCATCATCAGAGGCGTCAAGAAGACGTCTGATCATGACTCTTAACACTATCATCATCATCATCTTCTTCATGTTCTTTAGCACCAATGGCAGAGCTCGCGGAGGTGGTGGTGTTTTGGTCATGGTCCAGCCCAGCTTCCTCCACCGTGCATGGAGAAGAGGCCAATGAAGAAGAGAGCTCTTGCTGTAGGGTTGTGAAAATTGCTGAAAAGTCTTGGTTTGGCTCTTCTTCTTCATCATCATCAAGAATGGAGAGTATATTGTTGTATGATTTGTGGCGCTTGTCATCAAAGTCAGAGGTTGCTGCTTCATGTTCATGGGATTCTTCTCTCTGGCGCTTAAGCTGTGTTTCGGCCATTGTGAAAGAAACTAAACAGAAATAGAGAAGGGGAGAGGAGAGGGAGAGTGTGCGCGGAGAGAAAAGAAAAGAGGAAAGGTTTATATAGAGGGAGGGGACTAGTAAAGATCCAATCATAATGAGTCTGGGCCAACGTGTTGGATTTTGTACGCAATAAAAAAGAAGAGAAAGATAGAAATCAATACAAGTGTTTAACGTGGTTCGACATTGTATCTACGTCTACAAAGAGCGAACCGTTGACTAATAAGATTACATCATTAATATATATATTAACCCTAGCCATGGTCCATACAAGATTTTAGAACCCGTACAAGAAAATACACAACACTTTAAAAATCGTCATGGCAATTGGCAAATGATCAAGAGTTAAAAAGTCGAATTAGGGCCTATTGAGTAGTAAACCTATCAATTCTTTTCTTTTTTAAAATGGTTTTTATTCTCATTCAATTTTTATTTTTATTTTTGGTTTTTAATGTATAGTTTGATATCTTTACAAAATATGTTTTTGTTTTCTCAATGAACAACTAGTCAATACAGTTCAACTTTTTATTATAGGAAAATGCTACTTTGCCCAAGCAGTTTTACAAAAAGGGGAGTGCCCAAGTGAGTTGGCACCCCCTATTGGAAGGGGCGGCTGGTCCTTTTGTCATCCAATTTGGGCAATGTAGCATTGCCCTTTATTATAATTGTACAATCAGTTTTCAACGACACCAATTTGCCACCAACAAATTGAGTTATGAAGTAGTGGTTACATAATAGTTAGAAATTAATGGAGTATCTAAACGGAGATGTAAAAAGTTTTTATGTAAAAAATATACTATTTATTTTGAGATTACGAGTGTGTTTTTAGTTTTTACATAGGTAGGATGTTTTTTCAATTCAAAGGTAAGTAACTTCTACCCTTTCTGAATAAAATGCGCCAACCCACCGCTTCCAAACGATAGTACTTTATGTCTTTTGTACACTCGAGAATCACGAGGCTCTATTAAATTCTAATAACATGGCAATGCACCTTTTATCTTTGTTATCTAGCCCCTGTTTGACACAGATTAAAATTTAAATTTTAATCTAAGGGTGTGTTTGAGCCATATTATTTTGAAAAAAATATATTTTGGAATAGTAGATTGATGGAGAATGTGTGGTTGAAAAAAAAAGTTATAGATATGGTGGAAAATATTATTTTATTGAAAAATATTGTATGTTTGAAAATGAGTAGAAAAATGAGAATGAAAATTTTAATGTGTACCAAACAAGGGTTAAATTAAAGTCAACAATAAATTTTAACCACATATTTAATGAGATACACAATTTTTTAATTACACATTTTATCATCTTTTATTAAAATCTGCTAAAAATCTTATTTTAATCCCCATAGAATAGGGGCTAAATATTCAACCTATAAAACATCACGTAGGAAAGAGTTTTTTTTTTCATTTTTTTTTACTATAAGAAAATAAGACATTAATTTTATTACTTAACAGAGTTATATGAAATTGAAATGTGTTAAGAAGTGAAATAATTTGATTTGCATAGATAATATTTATTCTCATGAACTAAAGGCCGCCTTAATTTCCAGTAATATGAAAATAGTAGCATCGTCTAATATATCTATTGAATCGATTACTTTTGAGAGTAGCCTATGAGATATATTACAAAGAAAGGTTGTATCTATCTATTCAAAACTTATTTTTATTGCAAGAATAAGCTAGCTAATTAGATGATGTTAATCGTTTTCGGGGGATGTATTTCATTTATGGGATAAACAATCTTAAGCCCCCATGTGGTTCAGCTAAAAAATTGAATTAAAATCTAAATTAAAGTCAACAATTAATTTTAATCATACATTTTATAAGATCCACAACTTTGCAACCATAATTTTTTTATCAAAATCAAACCGTGATTTATTATAGGCTGAAAAGTTGTACAGCCATGGCAATGTGATAATGACCAAGGGATAATATAGCATAGGCCCATATGTGGTGCCATGCACATGGTGAGCAGACCTAATTTCCATTTATTAGTGCCCACAAGAAAAAGAATATTGTACAAATTTTTGGGTTATAGGGGTGACAACTATCTTGTGCTATCAAGAAGTATTATTGGCTTAATAATTGTGTTGCCAACAATATTATTAGGTTTACAAAAAATAAAGTTGATTTGAATTCATGTATAGACAAGGCATGAAAATTATGCTACAAGTTTTGCATTATGCCTATTGTTTCAATTATTAGGCAAAGGGACCAGTTCATGCTATGTTTGTGTGACCTTTTAGCTATGTACTATATATGGAAGCACTATCATGAGTAGGGGGAGACGAGGAGGGAGATGGGTAAGTTGTCAATTTTGGTTGATTATGATGTGTTCGATGTTTTAAAGTGAACATGTATCGCTGAGCATTCTTGAATTCTAGAAGAATCAATTATAATTGTAAACAAATGAAATAGACGCATTCGACTTGCATGTATTAAACATATAGCTAGAGTTTCATCTAGGTTCCATAAACAATATTAGATATTGGAGGAGACAAGTTCCATGTTTTACATCAATTGGTTACTTCTTTTTGTTCATCTCGAATTAGCAATACCATACTTGATTTGATCAAAATAAATTTAAAAAAACCTTCATAAAATCCAAAGAGAACGAGATTAAAATCATTCTATTGAAAGAGAAGAAAGATAGTTAGTCGTGATGTCCCCATGAGAGCCTGCACAATTTCTTGCCTGTGGTAGATAGAACAACATTAAGTTGTCGATATATTGATTTTTACAACCTTTGCATGATTTTTTTTTGAGTTATGTTTCTTTTTTAATTGTAGAGTAATGTATGTCCATCGTAATATTATGCATCCATTATAATTTATTTATTTATTTTTCTTGCATTGAGTGTCGTGAAATATTGGGACAAGTCACTAAGAGAATATTTGAATCTCAATTGTGAGAACAAATTAACATTGTTAAGGGAGTGGACACCGTTAATAAAAGATTTTAGGATTTTACTGCTTGTACATCAAAATTGTAAATAAACATTTATCGAAAATAATGTGGAGGGAAAAGATTAGATGAAAATATTGATTATGTTTTAAACTGTCAAATGGTAAAATGTCATGAGGCATTATATAATCTCTTATGTAAATTTTAATGTACGTGTAGCAAAAATCGCTGGATTTTACTTGATGTTGTTGGGGAAGATAATCTTAAGAAATGAGATTGCTTTTCTTTAGAAATGATTACTAATTTACTACGGTTTTCTTGTGGCCAAGTTGATAGAAAAAGTGTGCAAACATAATGAGAATAAGTCATAGAAATTGATTAATTTATGAAGATTATTGGAGAAGGATGTCATTTTCATAAAGATATCGGTCGTACTTAAAAGAAATAATTAAGTCAAAATTTAGAATGAAGAATTCCGACTTGAAAATACAAGATGAAAGAGCATTCTACTATTGATAATGTGAAGTACCTCAAAAGTCATTCTCTAAGTTTAGTCCTTGATTGGTTTAAGTCGATAAAAAATTAAGTCAAAATTAATAATTAATTTTAATTATATATTTCATGAAAATTATAAATTTTCTCAACTTCTCAACTACTAATTTTCATCATTTTTTTAAAAATTTACTAAAATTCTAATTTTTAACTAAATCAAACCGGGACTAAATTTTTTAGAGTTCAGAGCTACTTTTGTTCAGTGTTCTAAAATGCGTAATGCGTTGAGGTCGAGAATCAAGAATCACAAGTTTAAGCGTGTCAATGCGAAGAATATGCGTCATAATGCGTTTCGTACTTTTAATATTATTTTAATTATTTTTAAGGTATTAAATATATTTTTATATAAAAAAAATTGATTTTTAATATATCATAAAAAAAATTTGCGAAAAAAAAAGGGGGAATTAGTCGATTAGGGGGCATAATACGTCGCCTAGATTGGCCTAGGCGGGATTAGGCGAGCCTAATCCCTCATAGGGGCGCCTAGGCGCGCGCATTATGCCGCATTTTTGAGCCAGACGCATTTTTACACGCATTGGCCGAATTCGACGCGTTTTGGACCCGCATCGCGCCTAGGCGACGCATTTTAGAACATGGCTTTTGTTACATCCCTCTTTTCCTTATCTTTCATTCATGTCCTTCTACTTATCCAAACATAAAAATTAGGATTCATTTACTTTCCTCTCTTTAATTTAAAAGAACAATTCACAAATACCCTAAAAAGTTTATTAAATGTATACTTACTTTTAAGGAATTGTTTGATAAAGTTTTTGATACAATTAAATAGTTTTTATAAAAATTGATGAACGATGAAATATATAACTGAAAAGTTGATAAAAGTTATAAATCTCATCAAATATGTGGTTAAAAGCAGTTTCAAGTGAATCTATATTTTTAAAGAACATAATCTACAATTTAGAGAGTATCTAAAAATTAAAAAGGTCAAAAACATTAAATACTCTAACGAGTTCTTTATATTTAATTAAAATTGCCCCAGTTTGAGGTCTATCTTTTTAAAATTCATTTCCAACTACACATTCTACTATAAAATAATTAAACACACCTTCCAAAACACATATTCTTCAAAAATTCACTATTCTATAATACATTTTACTCCAAAAAGAGGATAAAAAAAGGGCTTTATTTTACTACTCCGAAAAAATATTTGTTTTTTTCTATCTTTTATTTTTACTAACATCCTTCCAAATTGTTATATTATTTTTTTCATTGAAAATCAAAATACTTTGAATACATTTAATTAATGAGATTGAGTTTAACTGTCCAAATTTGAAAAGTTTTAACTCACTTTTAAAATTAAATTATTAAGTTAAAGAGTCTCTTAAGGCATAAAAATTAATTGTGGATTTTAACCTAAAATTTTAAACTTTTTCAAACAAGCACTAATTTTTTTATTCTCAAAATAATATTTTTTTTATTTTTTTTTATTTACAATAAATTTGTTAACACAATGTTGTTTCACTTTGTAAAATGTTACACATACTTCACCCACTATAAACCTTCACGAAAACCACCGCCATTAATTGCAACCATCTACGCCTTTCGAACAAAAACAAAAACAAAATTGTACAAGAAAATTCAAGCGGTTTCAAACCTGATTTCAATATTCAGATCCAATTTAAAGAGAAAAAAAATAAGGATTTGAAATCGAATTCGCCACCGTCGTCAACAGTGGTGCTAACGCCAAACACTTCAGACCAATTGCAGAAATCGTCATCGCACCATCAGACTACCTTGCTCAAAATTGCATGCATCTTCAATATCTGAATTTGATGGTGAAGGTAAGGGGAAGGGGATAGCTGAGTGTTATAGAAGATAAAAGATGGCGGCAATAATGGCGGTGAGTGTTGGTGATCGATGGTAGTCGAGGGTAGCAGTGGTGGTGAGGGGGGGTTGTGGCTGTGTGTGTGTCAGTACATATGAAATATAGAAGAAATAATTGTGGAAATTCAAGTGTTAACAGGGTAGATCATAGATGGTTGAAGTTGGCCGTGGACATAGTTCTATTCGAACTGAACCGAATTTCTGGGTATATAGTGGGTAGTNTCGAGGGTAGCAGTGGTGGTGAGGGTGGGTTGTGGCTGTGTGTGTGTCAGTACATATGAAATATGGAAGAAATAATTGTGGAAATTCAAGTGTTAACAGGGTAGATGGTTGAAGTTGGCCGTGGACATAGTTCTATTCGAACTGAACCGAATTTCTGGATATATATATATATAGTAAGTAGAATGGTCGGATGCAAATTTAATTATGAAATCAAACTGGTTCAATTAGATACCATTCCATTTTTTTACCATAACTGATTTTTTTAACATTTACAAAAATTCTATATTAATCAAATCAATGATATGTTCAAATCTTAACTCTTATAAAATAACATGATCCAATTTAAAAATATACAAATAAAAAACTGTCTAATAAAATCCTTTCACCAACATATACAAATGATCAAAAAGTAAATAATAATGTTAAAACATCGGTGATCTAGTCGTGACTTGTGAGAAGGGAGCGACTAAAAACGAGAGAAACGGCTAAAACCTAAACGACACAATGAATGAGTATTAGGTGAATTGAAAAAGTGAAGTTAGTAACTTAGGTCTCAACTAAAATTTGTAGTAAAAAAAAATAAATAAATAAATAAATAAATTGGGCTCAAGCTGAGCTTGGTCGTTAGGAGTTGGAGCATTGGACACTTAACAGTTAATTGACAAGTTTATTTAGAAAAAAATAAAATAATGTAGTTTATTCATTATAAAAAAATTAAGGAGCTATTTAGTTCTTCGGTTATTTGTCTATCATCGAGAATCGAACCAAATTCGTCAATTCTCAATTTTAGTACCCATTCGGATATTTAACCTAAAAAGAATCGAATCAAACTGCTTTATTTGATTTGGGTCCGATTAAATTCGAGAGTTTTGTTCAGTCCTAC
>CAIGRO010255527.1:0-14111 GCA_903798355.1 Fraxinus baroniana
CTTCAAACGCAAAACTAGAAAATAAGTTTTGAATCAAATCTCTTAATATTATTTTTGTCACTTATAATTATTTCAAGTGTTTTAAGTTTAATATAATTAATGTTTAAGACAAATAATTTTTTTTTTATATTTGCGTTATTATAAAATCAATTATACTATGACACGTGCATCACACTATACGAAGAAAAGAAGCGCATGAATCATGAATGTAGGGTCAAGCACAGGGGCGCGCGTGGGACAGAATCTTTATTTTGCGGCGGCAGTTTCTAAATTAGATCTCTCTTGGCGAAGTTCATTGAACCACGACCACCTAGGATGACTCGACCTATGCTCTCACGGCGCGTCATTTTATTTATTTGGACATTTTTTTATTCTTTCACATAATGTCTCGAAAATATAACTCGTGAATTTTATCACGTTCTCGTGTCCATTCAAATTGGAGAAATTGAAATAAAAATTTAAATTTTACTCAAATTCAATCCAAATTCGTTCGATGAAAGTAATGGTTGGTTCTTAATGGATAGTCCGCCTTTTCCTTCACATTTTTTTTGGCCAATTATCATATTGTATGAAATGATGATAAATACAATTATACTATAAGTACTGATTTTTTTAACATGAAATTTTGACAGACAATACCGACATGACACCATTGAAAGATTAAAAAAAAGGCCAATCAAGTTCAGTCCCGTCAGCATTGATATCAATTCTGTTAAAATTTTCGTATACTTGTGCTTTATTATGATAAATATTCACACATTTTAAGTTATTTATAATTAACTCGTAAATTTAAATCAAAATTAATAATTAATTTTATATTTTCGTAATTAACAAGTGACAAAGTCTAAAGCCTTAAAGTGTGGAACACTTTATTTATATCACAAGAATTCCCCATTTCTTTTCAATATTTTGACGTTACTTTTCTTACCAAATTTTCAAAAAGAATCCGTGTTTAAATGTGAAAGATGTTACTTTACAAGACTACATACATAAAGATAAGGATATAGTAATGCCAAGTGAGACACTTTTTCCCATGATACCGATTTGAATGACAAGGCAAATAATAGTGTAATTGTTGAATTTCTTCATAATTTTCAAGCCACAGTTTACCCAAAAAAAAAAAGACCGGAAAAAAAAGGATAATTATATTACCACCACAAAATTTATTAAGTACACCATAATTTTTAATTTTTTTTATATTTACTTAAATAGTCTTAAGTAAAATTACATAATTAAGATTAATATGTTTTTAATTAATCACATTTCATTATAATCACACCACAAACTTAAACCTAATTTCTTCTTATTTTCTATAATTACGAATCTTGTGTCATGATTGATGATACCACATGTAAGAATTCATCAATTTATAAATGTGAAAGATGTTACTTTACATGACTACATACATAAAGATAAGGATATAGTTATGCCAAGTGAGACACTTTTTCCCAGATACCGATTTGAATGATAAGGCAAATAATAGTGTAATTGTTGAATTTCTTCATAATTTTCAAGCCACAGTTTATCCCAAAAAAGATGGAAAAAGAAAGGGTAATTATATTACCACCACAAAATTTATTAAGTATACCACAATTTTTTATTTTTTTTTTCGTATTTACTTAAATAGTCTTAAGTAAAATTACATAAGTAAGATTAATATGCTTTTAATTAATCACATTTCATTATAATCACACCACAAATTTAAACCTAATTTCTTCTTATTTTCTATAATTACGAATCTTGTGTCATGATTGATGATACCACATGTAAGAATTCATCAATTTGTTTAATCATTCTTTATATATATATATATATATATTTTTTCAATTCGTTTGATCTTATAATTGCAAAATACAATTATTTAAAAGAATCATTCTTTTCTTCTTCNCATGATTGATGATACCACATGTAAGAATTCATCAATTTGTTTAAACATTCTTTATATATATATATATATATATTTTTTCAATTCGTTTGATCTTATAATTGCAAAATACAATTATTTAAAAGAATCATTCTTTTCTTCTTCAATCAAAATTCTTGAATTTTGAAAATTTAATCCTCCGCTTGCTGAGACCATTTTATATTACTGAAATCTTCACTCATCCATATGAATAAATACAGACATATAAGACCAGGTATATAATAATTTGTAACAAGAAAGACGAGTAGAACTTTAAATTCTATCCTTCAAAGTTTAGACTCTCTCGAAATTAACAAAAATAAAGACTGTAAATATGCATCTCTCTGCGTGTAATGTAATTTCGCCCACATTCTTTTAATAAGTTTCAAAACATTTAAATGACCCCTCTAAAATTAGAAATTAAGATCACTGACCCATTTATTTGAAATCAAGTTTTTTTCTTCTTCTTTATCTTCCTAATTAAGAAAAAAGATTGTGGATGAGAAGAAAATCTTACCCATATCTCTAGATAATGTGGATGAGAAGAAAATAGTAATGCTTTCTACTTCTTTTTTTGTCCAGTCCATGTAGCCATGGATGCATGCAACGTAAAAAGTACATGGTGAAAAGAAATGTCTGGAAGAAAATTAAAAGAAGAATTTTAGTTGTGATGTATTCATTAAAACTCAGAGTTCTTCATTATTATTATTACTTTTTTAAATTAGGTATATAATTGTAAATTTTTTGTGGTGTATTTATTAAAAGTATATTTTAATTATGGTGTGGATATAATATGGTGTACTTGAAATTTTTTGTAGTGGTAATATAATTACCCAAAAGGAAAATCGAATTAAACACTACTACTGCCTTTGAAAATTATAATGAATGAAATTTGGACATGTGTACTAGCTAAGTTTATGATTTTTTATTAGCTTAATTTCTCTCGCCAAACTTGATTTTCTAACCACACTATGACATCAATTTTTGACTAATCAATAAATAAATCCTATTACTTAGACTCCCTTTCTTCATTTTTTTTTCTTGACTTGAAAATCATTCAATCAATCCTTGGATTTTGTTGCTTACCTTAATAGAAAAGAAAAGCATGCCAACACCACATAAGTTAACAAGTGATTAGCAAGACTTTAAAGGGATGAAATGAATATCGAAAAACAAAATTTTGACACTTATCAGATTATTTACGTAATATAGATATTTTTAAGTGTTGAAATACGATCGTCCATCGCATATAATACGTATAGAGTCAGAGTAGACATTTACGTCTTATAGAGTTCAATTGAATTGATTCTTCATATTTAAGAATGTCACATCTATGAATGTAAATAATTTATTTTGGTCGGTATTGATCAGACCTAACTGTTTTAAACTATTTGAGTCTTGAGAAATGTTCGAACCTAAACCAAGCCATTTAAAAGCAAATCGAAATTGGATGAGTTGATTGAATCAAATTGAAGATATGTGACAAAATTGAACGTGATTGACTAAATTTGAAAAGCAAATTTGAGCATTAAGGTACAAACAAAATTCACAACTACTTAATTGGAAAGAGAAATTGGAACCTAAACAAAATCCAAAAGCTTATCCCTGCCGACGCACCACTTTTCCTATTACAATCATATGTAATTATAATCAGTCATATCGATAAGGAATTTTGAGGCCACAATCCATTCCTTTTCCTTTAATCCTTAGGTCTTTTCGTTTTATTTTTTCTTACTTTACAAGAGCCAAAGTATTAAAAAGCGAATTATTTTACTTTTACTACATTGTGCGAGGTGTAAAAATCGAGACCATCGATTATTTAAAGTGTTGTTAAAATCATGGCAAAACCATGTGCCATATCGTATAATGTTAAAAAAAATGTCAACCATGAATATACACCGAGCAAAACTGCAAAAAAAAGCCTAAAAATGTGTAACACCAATTTGACCCTATGTTCGGCTATTAGGAAAATACTCTCATAGTTTGAAATTCAGTACTTCCATGTTACGAGAAAGTGATCGAATTCTAAACACGATGTATTCTTTATTTCTTTTGACTACTTTTTATTTATATATTTCGGAAATTTATAATAAGTGTGACATACTTGGCCCTGTTTGTTTCGAATTATAATCAGATTTTAATATAAGTCAAAGTCAAACAATCGATATTAACCACATTTTTCATGAATTACACAACTTTTAAACCACATATTTAAAAAACTTCTATCACAATCTAGTAAAAATCTAATTTTAATTTCTACCAAGCACTCACTTATCCATGGCTCATTTCAAATTTATAATTAAATAGTTTACAAGCCACTCCCAAACATGATTTGAGATATCTTTTTCAAATTTCAAATTTGCTATTTGGTCACGTTACTTTTCTTGCAAGAATTCCTACTAAAGTCCATGTAAAAGTGTGAACGAAAGAAATTTTACATGACTACATCCATAAAGATTTTGAGGAAAAAAAATTACTAGTGCCAAATGAAATACCTTTTCCAGTAATGTCAAGCTCGTCACCAGTGTATAGTGCAATTTTTTAAAGGTTTAATTCATTTGTACAGAATGAACTAAACCAGAAAACTCACATGGGGCCCACCCCATGTGAGTAAAATAATGAAAAAAAACCACCGACCCCATGTGTGGGTCTACTTTGGTGCATTTCTGTTGAATTCTTTCTGTACAAGCAGAAGCACTCTTTTTTAAATCCTCGATTAATAGAATCAAGTCACATATTTTCTACTTGTACATCAAAAAATGTACATAAGAGTCTACACCTCCCTCACATGGAAGTGAGACCCACTTGTGTAATTTTATTTATTTTTTTTAAGTGGGTCTCACTCCCATATGATGGGGGTGTACACCCTTATGTATACCTTAATGTATTACTAGCAAAACTCAGTGGCAGACCGCAGACCTATGGATTAAGGAAGCGAGCTATAGCCACCCTAAGGTCTGGGCCATTATTTATTTATTTTTTCTTTCTAGTAAGGAAAAAAATTCATAACTATCATCATTTAGTTTTAAGTATTTGAAAATATCTAAGTTTTTAGAAATAGGCGGTAATTCAATTTAAAAAAAAAAAAGTTAAAGAATGTGACCAAAATTGATGGATATAGGGGAGCGTTCCGCCAACCAATACATTTAAAAAGATTTATGACAAATAATCCGTGCTCTTGAAACTTAGAAAATCTAACGGTCTTCATCCATATATTAAAATCTTTATTTCCTTATCCAGACATACCCTACTTACTTTTTTAAAATTCAGCAACTGCAGCATTTTTTCCAAAAATATAATAAAATAAAATAATAATTAAATTAAATTAAATCGGATCTTTTCTTATCGGCTTCACCATTCTCCTTTTCTCTTCTCCTTGACCAGCATCTTCTTTTCAACCATTGGCTATTGGCATATCAAGAAAGAATTGTCCTCCTCAAGAAGAATATACAAACAGGTTCTTGAAATGGCAATCCATTATCCACTTGCATCCCACAATTTGTTAAATCACAATTCCATTTGTACTATCATTCGTGTAGCCGATAAGAAAAGATCCGATTTAATTTAATTTAATTTTTATTTTTGGGAAAAAATGTTGTAATTTGTGAATTTTAAAAAAGTAAGTAGGGTATATTTGGATAAGGAAATAAAGATTTTGAAGGATTTTAATATATGGATGAAGATCGTTATATTTTCTAAGATTCAAGAGTATGATTATTTGTCATAAATCTTTGTCAAATGTATTGGTTGGCGGAACGCTCCCCATTCAACAATCTCTCTCTCTCTCTCTCTCTCAATATAGAAAAATATGAAAATATTTGGTATATGTTGTGAACTCTAATACAACAACTCATGTGACTAGTAAAATGACATGTTAGATTTTGTGACCTTTGTCTTTAATCCTCTTGTTATTTGCACAAATTTTATTAGTGACATCCAATACATCTGTTCATATCTCTATTTGTGTAATATTGTGACCTTCGTCGCATGTGATGTGACCTATCGTTTTTCTTTTAATAATGTGACAAATATGATAAAAATGGATCGGCTTTAGCATATGCCTTGTTCTCGATAGCGGTTCAAAAAATGAGCAATATTATGTGACTAGAGAGAGACATGAAATACATGTATCTCTTCCTCTTTGATTGAGCTGTCAAAATTGTAACGTGAATTAAATGCAAAATAAATCAGTTGGTTGGCTTAAAAGAAAACTTAACCCACCCTATAAGCAAATGCTAAGTCCAACATTAAATGGCAAAACTTCAATTTCCACCCTATTGTAATTCTATTTTGATAAAATAAAACACGTGTCCAATTTAGGTAGGTTTTGACCCTATTGTAATTCTATTTTGATAAAATAAAACACGTGTCCAATTTAGGTAGGTTTTTGTTAACTGGGCCAAACTTAAATGGCAAAACTTCAAAACCTAAACCACAAAATCTTGAATCCAAACCCTAAAAAATGTAGAGAGGATGAATTCTAGAAATGATAGTAATTCTACTCAAAATATCCCTCGTGATGTTGAAAACATAATTTAAATGAATAAAGTAGACAAAAGAACTTGAGTTCAAATATTATTTTTGTCATCAATTTATGAAAAATTGTTCATTGTTAGGCATTAGTTCTTTGACAATGAATAATGATAAAAAAATATGAACTCGATATATGAACTCGATATAGATGATATATAAATATTAAAGGAATACAAGAAATAGTATAAGTTTCGTGTCTCAGAAATTAAAAAACGTATGGTCTTGTTTAAACTTTAAGGCCTCGTTTGATACACAATATTTTCCATGGAATTTCATTTTCCAACTTTTGTAGTGTTTGATAGGCAAAATTTTACCTGAAAAATGTTTTCCTCCCTCTCTCCTCACGCGCCCCTTTTCTTGGATTTGGTGGAAATTTATTTTTCAGCTTTTTTATTTTGACAATTGGAAAAAATTCTTAGACACAATGGTAAAAAAATCTTTCACTTTTATTGACAATTTTTATGCAAAACAAAAGCCAAACGAATGGCATTCAGTATGGTAATTTTTTTTTTGGAACAAACTCTAGATCTGATGGTAAAAAAAAAATATTACTTTAATGGACAATTTTCATAAAAAAACGAAGTCAAACAGACACCAAACTTTCAATATTTTGCAGGTGGAAAATTATATCAATCAAACACAATTAATTATAATTTCTAGTAATTCATTTTCTTTCCACCAATTTCTCACATTTGCAATCAAACAGACCTAAAGGATTATAAATAAATAATACTGATCATAAAATCTTACACTACTAAATTATTAAAGTCTAGAAGAGATGAGATGGTTCAAAACCATCAAATGCCATGACAATTGGGCCAAAAATATTCCGATAAATACAAGTTATGTCTAGTTTAATTGAATAAGAAAAAATCAGATATGTACAAGGTGATTAAATTAGCTATACATTATACTAGGTTTTTTGCCCATAACATTCTACTTATTAAAATTATAAACTATTATAAGAATATTCTCTTAAAATTCAAACAAACGTTAATGATAAGAATAGCCAATTGGACAAATTTGATCGTCTCTTCTAAAACTGGGATAGCCACCCGGTCACGCTGCCCGATTGACATTAGGGGACAGCGATATTCATGCAGTCTTTCCTTGTTCATTTTCAGGGCAATTTTATGTCACCCTCAAGAGTCAAAGAACAGAATTTGTTCAAAGATCCTAATTTGACAAGTTTTCCAGAATCTGCACGAAATTGAATTTGATTAGTGAATTGAAACTTCTCGATGGATGATTTTTTGTTGGGTGAAGGGAAGTTTCTTGTGCAAATTAGAAATGGCACGTAATTTTCCACTTTTGAGTGGATGAATTCTGATCTTGGATTGGTCCACTTAGAAAGGTTTCGTGTTAAAAGTTGTGGTGTTAATTGAGGTAATTTAGCATGCCACAAAATGACAGAAAACAAAAAATGGCAGAATAAACAACTTAAAACTATTAAACGTTTTGATTTACAATACAACCGCATATATATACATTTGCAAAATTTTCCCCTTTCTGCTCAACATAAAAGATAACTGAACAGAGTGCCTGTTAGCAAATTACAACTTAAAACGCGAAGGAGAAAGGATTTTTTTTACAATCATATAACAATAATATCCATTCTTCGGGCAGTCTTAGAATCCGATGATTAAATTGTCTAAAACATGCAGTTCAGATATTGGTGGTCATAATGTTTCCGGTTGAACTCCAACAAGCTGCCATATGTTCTGTCTGCAACTCCAACAAACAGTGCTTCACTATCGGGGCTGAAGGAAATTCCGGCTATCTCCCCAAACAGATCAATCTCTTGTCCATGAGCATAATCAGATTCAGCATCGAATATGTGGACGAAGTCAGCAGGTTCAGTCATAGCCATAAATTGGCCGTCTGATGAGAATCTTATAGCCCTGATTGCACCCATTCTTCCTTTGAGTACAGCGAAGGACTCTGATAGGTTCCTTACATCCCACAATCTGCAGGTTGTATCCTGGTTTCCAGTAGCCAAAATTTGGCCATTAGGGTGCCAGGCAGAAGCAAATGAATAGTCGAGATGCCCCCTCAAGTTGCTGAGAACCTGCACAAGCAACAGTTACTTAGCACCAGACTGTGTTCAAAACATGGGATTAAGCAAAGAAAGTAAATCTTCAAGTGCGACTGACCTTCCCGGATTGTGCATCAGCAATCAAACATTCAGGACTGTCACCAAGGACAGCAAGAAGTTTACCGTCGGGGCTTACTGATGTATTCTGTAACAGAAGGAAATATGCTGATGAGATTATTACAAGTTACAACTCGATCTTCTGCAATCAAATTAATATTTTCCGGGTTCACTCACATTGACAGACCACGGGAATGTGAAACGACTTAGACAAGCAAAATTTACAGCATCAAAAACTCGGACTTGAGAATCATTGTTTGCTGTCATAACCCTCTTTGAGCCACTGCCAAGAAAATTACAGAAGATCATCTGTTAAGAATTGCCTATGTCAAGGAAAGAGCAGACAAGAATTCAGAAAGCACTAGAATTCAAATTCTAACCTAGGGTTTTGATATACATCCACCGCATTGGTAATAGCATTTTCATCAGTGGCTATTTTTGTGCAGAATGCAACTCCAGGTTGGTTTATATACTGCGAAAACAAGAAATAAGTAAGGCTATGCAACCAAATAATAACATAAAGACACCAATCAACACTGAATCAGCAACTTTTTGACTTTCCTTTTCATGTAATTAAAACCTACCTTACAAATAAGCTCTCCTTGAAAACCACCAGCGACAATAAGATTGTCATTCACCGTCATACTACTTATCTGAACCCTGGAGAGTGGCTGTGCTAAACATCCAGGATATTTCTGCAAAATGAACCACAAAGATTAAGCTCAAATGAATTTCTTAAATTTTAACATAGAGGATAAATTTAAAGGAATGAAACTCACTAGGGTTGGCACTATAGGTTTGGCAACATTGAGTACTTCTTTACCCCTTCGAAGAAGAGAGGACCAGTGCATCACAGAATAGTTCTGCATGAGATACACATCATGCTTTGAGGTTGCCCACAAGAGATTCCTTAGCTGAAAGGTAAAAAAGAGCAGTTAGTGGGCAGATCAACTATCATATCAAAAATGTAATAGCACAGAAACAATGCCCTACAAAGAGAGTTAAAAAAGCCAGTTCATGGTTCGGAAAAGGATCAAGCAGTAGAACATGGAGTACGATTTTCGTATTCAAATAAAATTAAACGATAAAAGTACTCCAAAGCATAATCAATCATGATTTTCCAACTAGAAGATAAATTCCAAACAAAAAAAAGACGAAGAAGAAGAAGATTTAGAAAGCTGATAAGTTTACATTTAACAACATAGAGAACATAAGGGAAAAGGAAGAAAAGCAAAAATGATCAAAAGGCTAAGTTCAGCTTAAAATATGAGGACATCAAACTGTGTGGCAGGATTCAGCAAGCAAGCTCAAATTCTAGCTGCCTTGCAGTGTCACTTAACTCTTACCAAACTTATCTCTCCAACATCACCTCTTTCTTATTGACAATACAAGCAGCAAGTAGGATCAAAATCAGATGCCTACAACAAAGACTTCTAGGGGAATGAAAGTGAAACATAAACAACTTTATTGGTGACTAAATCGTGAATCAAAGGAAAATGAGACATACGTCTCTATTACGAGCTTAAACACCACAATAAGAGATCAAAAGGAAGAGAACGGAAACAGCAGAGGGGGGAGAGAGAGCTATTTACACACAGAGAGAGAATAATCAACACAGTTCTAAGGGCGTTAAAACATGGAAAGTTAATGACAATATCTTGGACATTTTAAGACAATGCTTAGACATGAAAACTGTTCTTGGTCACATCCGGCACTATGAATGCAGACCTTGTAACTACATGCTTCATGACAATTAAAAACCAAATAAAATCGCTCAAATAAATAGTACAAGATAGAACAAATATCAACAAGAGACTCCATAAACTTTACAATTTTAAGACCAAAATATTGAAGTCAAGTTAAAGCCAATGAACATACAAGTGAAGGCTGCAGAATATAATTAAAACATCATGAGACTGCACGTGAAATCAGATTAATAATTAGTAAGTGGGGCATATAGTTCAAGATACTAGACTTGTGAGATATTCTGTATCTGTACTAGAAGACACTAACTTTGAACTATTGAATTCTTTAAATGGAAAACCAAAAGACGTATTCGAATTATTAAAAAAATTAAAAGAACGAGTCCTACTGAGAGCTCATTCTAACTTCTAAGAGCCAAATTCTCAATAACATAACCCCTGGCACTAACGAAAGTTAGACGGCAATGACCAGAGAATAGGGTTAATAAAACGTCAGTCTTATAAGTCAAATATTGCTTCTCATACACTTCATTACATAATATCTAATTGGTAAAAAATTATCCCATGATAACACAGCCCTTACGAGCAACCAGAGATAACAGGGAAATTATGCAAAGTACACATTAAGTAACAAAAGAATAAACTGCATTAAGTGAGCACTGTGCATGATGAGATAATTCTAGTTCTTGACTAGGATAAAATTATAGTAATACTAAGTTCCCGACCAGCAAAGACTAATACTTGGTACAGAAATTTCTAATTAGGCCTCTAAAAGCTCAGGTGTTTCCCTATCATACCATATTGAAACGTTTCCTTATTACGCCAGCTGCTCAGATAAAAACTGCCTTCCTGCTTTTACTGCTGAAATAAAGATAAAATAGCAGTCCCACATGGCATGGTTAAATTACAAGGAAATTGCATTCAGTCATAAAGATTATACTCAAAACACAAATTCTGATTCAGTATTCAGCATATTGCAACACTGGAAGAGAGAGAAATAAAAAGAATTCTTAATGCACGTGAAGATCAACTAAGTATTCATGTCTCCAAGACTCACCAAGGAACAAAGTTCAAGCACTGCAAAATCGTTGCTTACCTGAAAAATCTGAAGTGTATGCCATATAGCATGTATGTAATAGGCTAATAGCCTTCGACATGTGTAAAATACACGTGGTATGGATGAACACTACACAAAACTCAAAGCTTTCCTTTACTCTCAAAATTGGTAGAAACTATAGAATTTAGAAAGAACAACAACGAGAAGACACTCCAGACAGCAAGAAAAAAAGATAGACATGGACATTCAAACTAAACACAATACATATAGTTTTTCCTACAAGTAGCAGTTCCATTATGCACAGTAAGCATTACATATCTGTTAGTGTCATGTGAAATTATGTTAGAAACTTAAAAGGGACATAAAAATAATAAAACAAAATGAAGAAGAAATTACAAATGGCGTGCGTGTTCTAAACCACTAAAAATAATTGATCTTGGTAAGGCTATGTTATTTCCCACCATATGGTCCCATAATCATAACCTGGATTCAAAAGCAGTGGAAATCAGGTAGCATATATTCAGTACTTTACCTTCCAAAACAAGATCTTCTAATATAATTAAATTTCTTGCCAAGTGTTTACAATCTGCACAAAAAGGATTTGGTAAATACAAATGCCAGCTCGTCGTTGGTTGAACTGGGCACAAACATAATTGTTAAAAAAATAAAGATTTCAAAGTTCGCTAATGTTAACTTCTGGAGAGGTTAATGCCAAAGTAATTCAAGTCGCTTCTTCGAGGAGTACTTTAAAGTAACGAAAGGAATCTAGCAAAAGTCCCATCCTTGAGCAAAGGATACAAGTAACTTGCATAGAGTTTTTCTATGAAGGACAATAGCAATATTGAGATGTAAATTATATATTCAGCAAAATACACCAGGTTCAATCAAAGCAAGAACAAGGATGCTCTTAACTCTTATGCATAATAGCCTCTCAGATGTATCATTTCTGGAACACTGTTGCATGAGTTAGTGATAGAAAAGCTATATTTACTTGCAAGAGCAAATGAGTTCCAACAGAAATACATCTATAAACACCATACCTTCCAAAAAATGATTAACGGCACGGCAAGAATACTAACATATAGAGCCACAAAACATTAACATAAAGAGAACCCCTGCAAAACTTCCTCATGACATGTGAAGAAGTCTATATGAATTAACAATTATCAGGAATCTTTTTGAAATAGGAGATAAAACTACAAAGATAAGCACCCAATCACTGAGGTGATTTCCTTCAAATGCTGTCAAAGATGCTAGAAGTTCTAAACCGACCAACAACTGTAAATAAATGCAAATAGGTAAAGAAATTGAAGCCCAAATGCATTAATAAAAATGAAAAAGATAAAGCTCAATATGACTGAGCATATTACTGTTGTTATTATACTAATTGAGGTCATAAAAGAGGAAGAGGATGGATGTTAAAGTTGAAGGCAATCACAACTAGGACATCCAACCAAACGCACCAATATTGGTTTAAAATAAAAGAGAATGATGCACTAGTGGAAGTTTAACAGAGCAATAAAAGATAATCGTTTTTAAAAACGATTATTTCACAACATATTGAAGGAAAAATGGCTGTAATAACAAACCATGCTACATGTATATGCCTTTCAACACCAAAACCACTTTCGTTCTACAAATAACAAATATATAAAAGCTGAAGACCAGTTGTGGTGGTGCCAACCTGAAAATGCACTATTGTTGATTTGACCATTCTTGTGTTGAATTGAAAATCATAAAAGGTGTGGCCTTTCTCCACTTCTTTGCACTCCTGTGCCCAAGCAATACCCATTTTAGCAAAAAACCCCAAAAGAAAACCATTCTGTGCATAAGCTATAATAGCAAAAAAAGTGAAGTAAAGAAAGACTATGCACATCATTAGGGGTAAGGTAAGAAAATCGCGAAAATTACAGGAGTTCTATGCTGTATACAACATATTGCAGGAACTTGATAAAATTGCTTTGGAGGATTTTGAAGTATATCCAAAATCACAGGATAATAAATAATTCGAGAAATTGCACGGGAGTATTCAGAAATATATTTAAAAACACAGGATAATAAGCAACCTGAGAAAATTATAGTCTTAAAAAGCAATTGCTCCTAATTACAAGTTAAAATTCCGAAGATCTTATTAGATCCAGGCCCTGGAATGTCCAAGATAATTAATCTTACACTTCTCCACTCATTTTTCACAATATTCAATATTTTTTGTTCAAGCCCTTTGCAAAGTATTTTTTATTATAAAACAATGACTCAAAAAAGAATTAATATAAAACGTGTTTGCAGTTTAGTTTACATACGTTTGATAAGACACAATGGAAAACAATTTCAATGCAATAAACAAAGGAACAGAAAGAAAATTCAATACCTTCTCAAGGTCATCACGAGAGCGCGAAAGATTCTCATAATTTTTATATTGCTTCAATCTGGATTCTCTGTACTTTTCTCGAGTAAAATTGAGCCTCTCCCATGGTATCCCCTGGATATCCTTGCCATTCCGGGCTTCTAGAGCCGATGTATCAGTCTTTGGCTTGCTCTGTCAAACACAAAAAGTTTCGAACAATTATATAAAATTGCCACTTTCCCGATCAAAAAAGAAAGAAAGAAACACAATTTCAATAACTCAGAAAAACTCATTACCAGTTCAAAGTCATCCTCAAAATCGGAGTCTTCAGAGTCCTTGTCAATTGAATTGCTTACGCTTTGAGGTGAAAAGTCTTCGTCGTCGAAATCACTGACATCATAGTAATCATCAACAACGTA
>CAIGRO010255547.1:0-12491 GCA_903798355.1 Fraxinus baroniana
GGAGAATGTGTGGTTGAAAAGGAAAGAAAAGTTATTAATGTGATGAAAAATATTATTTTATTAAAAAATGTGTGGTTAAAAATGAGTAAAAGAATGAAAATGAAAATTTTAAGGTAAACGAGAGAAGGATAAAATAATCTTTTTAATAAATTGACTTTCCTCTTGACATGGACTTTTTAAGTACGACGCTGTCGTGAAAAAAGGACGCGTTGAAAAAATTAGCTGATCATAAATTGATCTCTTGCCCCAACCCTAGAACAAAGTGAAGTTTTAGAGCTCACGTTAAGGACTATTTGGAAGCCCAATCAATGTGCGCGATTCTATACATTTCTGTTATGTGTAGGCGATGTTTTAGGTAGCCATTGAAGTTTTCTGAAAAAGAGGAAAATTTTTGGTGGATGTGTCCTTGAAGATGATTTCCGACATGGGTTTTGAGCCACTTGATAAATCTTCTGGTGAGGAATATCGCTGTGCTGTATTTTCGAATTAGTTTCTGTTGTAATAACAATATGGTTCTCTTCAAATTTTAGATTAACAGAATATGATGCTTTTTTTTTTTTTTTGCGTAATTGAAGAGATTCATCAGTTCTCTTCAAATTAAATCACTTTCTTTCCTTAGCTTAACGCCGTAACTTTCACTTTTATAATATTTTTTATGTTGTTTCTCCCTCTTGTTGCCCGGGAAACAGAAATTCAATCAAAGGAGATAGGGGATGTACTATGTTCAGAGGCTAGGACTGCTGAAATTGATCCTAATTGTAATGCTGCTAGCGTTTTGTCTCCTTCGGACACCAATGATTGTGCTAGCAAAAATATGTCGGGATTTGATGACGATTGGCTTGTAAATTCAAGAAGTCAAGCACAAACTGCTGATATCAGACTCGATAAGCTTAAACCTGGAAGTGTCTTACCCAACGTGAAATGCAGTTCTAGCCCGGAAGCCACTTCATATGGGAATGGCCAAGGAAATTGTGACTTTCTGAAGTCTTCATGCAATGTACTATAATCTCGATATTGAGACCTTTTTAGGAAAAGTGCTTCGTAAGGTTTGATAATCTCTTTTGGATTCCATGCAGGATGAGACAACAATTAGTATGGTGTCAGATGCCGACGAAAGCACGGTTGAAAGATCTCCTTCTGCTATTGCAGATGATGATGGTATGGTTTTTTTGATATTCTATTATTTCTTGCTCTATCTATTTTATCGGTTTTGGGGAACTGGGGATGGGGATTTCTGGGTAATGTGGAATTCATAGTTTGATGCACGATCTTCTTACGGTGAGAATTGCATTGTTTCAGCTTCTTCTGATGGGCAATCGTCTGCTGACTGCTTCGGTGGCTGTAATATGGTAAGCAACTTAGCTACTTTAATTTTTTCCTTAAGATTATTCATTCTAAAGAAGTAATAACAACTTGTTTTCCTTTCCTTTTCTTTCTTTGGAGTATAATCAAAATGCTTTGAATGGTTATATAGACTAGTGGGACTAGATGTACTCCCGAAAATGTCTTCAAATTAATTAAATCTAAAGTAGACCGACCAAACTAGGATGTCTCAAACCCAGTTGGCATCTCAGTTTAAAAGTGATGTGCTGTTTAGGACCACATATACAGATTTGCAGTGCATAACTATCCAAGCAGTACCTTTGGTTCATGATGGGACCCTATTTGGCAATCCAATTGTTAATTCTTCAGCAAGTACCTAATACCTGTATACGACCTTTTAATCTAGGCCTTAGGAAGAGTCCTAATTGTCTGGGATTAGGAAATAACTTAATTGTATAAGAGTTAGAAAAGAGAACAATAAGCCCCTGTTTGGTCTCCATTATAATTTAATACCTTTTTGTCTCTCCTCATTTTAACCACAAATTCTCCAATAAAATAATATTACACATAAACCCAATATCTTTCCTTCTTTTTTAACCACACATTCTTAAAAAAATCACTATTCCAAAATACTTTGTCCCCAAAAACTCATTATAATGGATCCCAAACAGGGGCTAAATAATTAAAACATGTTATATCCAAGTCCTTGTTCCCATAATTTTCCATGTGCACTTGGAAATCTCTTTCAGTAGTAATGAGTTAGGTTTGTATAAAAAAAAAATCTATGCCAAACAACTATTAATGAAAGAAAGCTACTATACTTGAGATACCTTCATCTTGAGAAAAGGCTACAACGAGTCTCTTAACGTCTAGTGACTGACTGACTGTATCCTTCTTCATGAGTCGTTAGAGGAACAACCTAAGTGCTCTTGGAAGTTTTAATAATGAAACAAGTCCTCAAAAAAAGAAACAGATTTTTTAAATCCAAATTCAATAGCGAAGCATGTAAAACGGCTCACATCCAAGAATGACATAGAGAAGCTGATTAGATTTGGACCTTGAGCAAATTGGAGGACGGGAAACGCCAAAAGAAGGACTAATTGTGGGAAATGAATTTTGAATGTACTAATTGAACAGACTTAACAACAACCAATTGGTCATGTGCAATCACTGAAGGAAGATGTAGAGGATCAATATCAAGCTTTTGACAAGATCTATCTTTTCTCTGGTTGGCAGGTCAGGGCACGAATTTTCTGTTATGTTCATAATAAGACACTTTAATCAAGAATTTCAATACATAAAACTAAGAATAGCTTGGATCACGCTCAGACTTTTTGTTATTCACAATTAATGGCTTGGTCGTTTCTTTTCATTTACCATAGAAAGGAACTCTCCATTTGGTTTAACTTTCAAAACCATTTTAGATTTTTATTAACAGATGTCAAAACTTTTAGTAGTTGACATGAGATTTCTACAATGATGTCGAGTGACAAAGTCAGTGTTAACATCTTTACTAATCTCATCCACATCACAAAGTGCCATAAGATTACGCCATTGAGCTAAATACTCAGCCATGCTTAAACTATGTTGTTTCAAGGCTAGACATGCGCTCTGTTCTTGCTATTTGACTATGTTCTTTGCTTTTCAATTGGCAGGATGATGGAAGAATGGAAATTGTTCTGTATGCTGATTACGTCAATTATCTTGGTGTACATTATGTGGACTCCATGGTGACATTTTCCAGAAGTTCTGTTATAGTTAAAAGCAAAACTGTCAATGGGAACCCAGGGACTTTTCATATTCAGGTGGAAATTGAGGACATCGTTAAAATAGAGTCTCAGTGGTCTGATCGTGTAAGTTACTGTTTGCTACTATTCTGCACATATGTTTTCTGGTGTATTTATATAAATGAGACTGTAAAATTGATAGTATCATTTATGACATTATCCAGTACGAGTTTGGTTGCATAAGTGTCCACTTCATCTCAAACAATGCAGTAGGAGACGAGATTGATAACAATACTTCAGGTTAGTTAAGTCTACACAGACTTTAACATAAATTTTTTGTTGCTATATGAAGAAGACTAATTGCGTATCTTTCTTAATAGTTTGTTCTGATTATATGTTTGTTTCACTTTTACACTATTTGTAGTTTTCTGGGGCCTTTTTTGGAAAAAAAATTGAAGCTTTTTTTCTGATTGGTTTCCCATCACAAACAAGGATTTCTGTTACTCTCTGCTTCGAGTCCACCCTTTATCATCTTTTCAAATACTATCAATTAGAAATATCGCCCCTCTCCATTTATCTATCTGGAATTGTGGTTTTGCATTTTATGGAATACTAATTACTGAAAAGTTTGTGCAGTGCATCTTGGTGTACCATCTCCAACAAAAGACCTTCCTGATATAGTGAATTGAAACTTATGATTTAATTATGACATTTCCATTAGCAGTGTTGCTGTGGTTTACCTTTTCCAATATATAAAGTTGCTGCATACGTTTTAAACTATATTAATTAGGAATGTGCGCACTCAGGTGTTGCAGTGTAATCTTGAATAAAAAAAATTAAGACAGACAAAACTCGTCTGTAAAATATACAGTGAAGGTAATAAAAGTCCTATACACATCAGTTTGGTACCTCAGTTTACGGTTCACTTAAATGGTGAACTGGACCACCACACATGCATTCAATGATAGTTGTTTGTTGTACGAGTCAATTAATAGAGGTATTCATGCCAAGCCTTTAGGTTTTAAATCTCTCAAATTTTTATTGGATTCTCGTAGTCTTAAGCATGAATTTAGCATGAGCCATGAGATAAATGACAGGTGCATGTCTTATGTTTTAATTATTCTCCATTGTGGTTGTAGTATGCATGGGGAAATAATAAAGATTTCATGAGTGAATTATTTACGAGAAGAGAACTTGATAATCCTAATAAAATAAGATCATCTATTGTATAAGCATGGCATAAATGTCAATAATCATCAGCTAGCTGTAGCAAAATGGATAAAGAGCTAAACTTCAGAAAAGAAGATGAATAGTTACATATCTTTCCTGAAGAAACAGACTCCATAGGATGCTCATTTCTGCAAAAACTGGAATAATAATCATTCCCACTCCCAATTTTTCTGTTTTTGCGTCGAACTTTTTCTTAATTGGAAGAAAACTTCACAATGTCATAAAATACAAATCAGGAATCACTGTAACCTCCATTTTTTGTTGTTTTCTTGGGTGAAGCTCTTGCTTCTTTTGGTCAGTCGTGTCTTTTGAATATTACCTCTTTTATAATTAGAAGGTACTTAGTTGATCCATCAAGTTTCAGACTATTTCCTAGCTCTAATAATCTTTGCAATTGACTTGGTATGGATAATTATTTATAATTTCCACTTTTTTGATAAAGAGCATTCTTTTTACGTTCTTGTATTTACAGCATCTGGAATTCAGGAGTTGAATTTTCCAGCAGTTGACTCTAACTGGTATGAAAAACAGGAAGCAATTGGATCTCTGAATGCGAGATACAAGGAACTATGGAAAGTCCTGCTCAAGTGAGTCTAAACTGACTGACCTTTGTGTTTTCATGTGTATGCTTTCCTTTTTCGCTAATAACTTGTGTAAAATGGTTTATATTTGGCAATATTAGGGTTTTTGAAGTTAAATAAAGCTCATCTCTAGATTTCATTTGTTTTATGTATGGTTTTCTACCATGTAACTCAGCTGGGGTATAGGTGTGCATCTGAGTATTAGAATTGTGAGCTCTGAGCTGTCAAATTTTAGGACCTAAGGACTCGGTAAAAAAGTGTGTTGACTTTGAATATTGTATGTGGATAGGCTATTTACAAAATAAGTAGGCTAACATTAGAATACTCGAGACATTCTACATAAATTTGACAGTAGAAAGAAAATTATTGCACTTAATGTTTAATGTATATGATAATTGATAAAAGATGTTAATGAAGGAAATTTTTAGTTAATTTGTTGGTATATTATACCTTATGCTTAGGTCTTTTATAAGATGCCAAGGAGTCATCTCTGAAGGATTGATTACCAGGGCCATGTCGTGTCTTATGCTCTGTTTTGACACATGGGTACAAACATGATAAACTAAATGTTGTGAATGAACACTTTCTGTTTTGAACTTACCATCCCTTTGTTATTGTTAGCATCAGAACACTGGTAAATGTGTTTTAGTTTTATGTTAATTTTTGTCCTGCAAAATACGTAGAAGTCTTGTGTGGAACCTTTTTAACAACCAAATATTACCTTTCTCAAAATTTTCCTGGTATTTAAACAAAACCACTATGAGACTACCGTTTCCATACTGAATGCATATTCTCAAATAATCGTCTCCTGAAAGAGATTTTCTGTAACATGTCTCCTTTTCTTTTCTTCGCCATTTCCTTTGCATTCTCAGAGATGTCCACAGCTCAACTGTGCTTGAAAACCAGTGTGGAAGTTGGGGAAATATTATACCAACCACTGAGTTACTTGTACCACATCACAGACTCAATTTTTTGGATATATGACATCAAAGTAAATATATGGTGGACTGTGTGCAACTCTACATAAAAGAAAAGAAAAGAAAAGAAAAGAAAAAGCAATTGGTCTGTAACAGGTTATTGTGTTGAGACCTTTCATATTTTAGTTTGATTTGACCGACTTCTTTTCTTACTTTGAAATCTTTGGAAGATGATTCTATGTACCCTTTGCACATAGTTCTTGATGATCTTTATTAATAAAAATATGTTAATTTGTATGAATTGTGATGCTGTAACTTGGTCTTTTTTTTCCGTCTGAAGTGTTGAAATAGAAGATTGTACAGAAGCCACACATGAAGAGAAAGCTTTAATGCTGTCAAGAAGCTATTTCCCCAAGTGAGTGAACGAGTTCCTTTAATTATTTATTACAAATTCAATTGCTTCTTCTGTCGTGTACTTCTAGTTCGTCTACCAACTGTACTTGGACTCTTTAAATTTTACTTCCTTGATCGTTCTTTAGTTGTCACACTAGGCAAAAACAATGAAAAGATGCACTTTATATTCTACTCTTTGCCAGCATTATGTTTCATTTAAAAACACAGGTCAACTTCTAAATATATATTCTGAAATGAGTTTCAACGTGCAGTAGTCACTTTTTCTTACTCTTTTGCACCAATAATGAGTGGACATCTTTATACTCTAAACGCAATTGTGCTATTAGTTTAGCAATTGACATTCTTTATGGAGACAACCCTAACTTACAAGTGTGCAACATATAACAAGGGACCAAGATGGATACATTCTTTTGGTTAATGAGTGGGATTCTTTAAACCGTAAAGCCACCTCCATCAAAATGAATAAACAATAAGAAGGGAAGGAAAAATGGAAACATAGAAAGATAAAAACAAGTCCGCAGCACAATGAAAATGGAAACAGAAAATATAAAGATTTGTTGAAAGAAATGTGATGACAACAAACAACTGTGTCCTAAATGATAACCAGTACTAGTAGACTGCTCGAAGCCCTTGTTTGAGCCACATTTTTTTGGGATAATAGATTTTGAAATAGTGATTTTTTAGAGAATGTGCGGCTAAAGAGTAAGGAAAAGTTTTAGGTGTACGTGTAAAATTATTTTATTGGGAATTTGTATGGTTTCACGTGAGTTTTGGAAAAATGGGGCTCAAATAAGGACTAAGGAAGTTAACTACTGAAACTATGCCCACAAAGACCAAAATATATATTTCTTCCTGTCTAAAAAATATTGCCTATATTTAGTATGTTTAGAACAGAACCCAACATATTGTGGTTTTCTTTTTCATGACACTATTAGTAGTGGTGAACTTCGGCAGAGGTCCTTATGATTGCCTCATGACATTTTTGCTAACTTCTATAGAGACTGACATCACTTCACATCCTTTAATCTCAACTATCAAGTCTCTACTTGCTTTTGATATAAAAAATTCTCTTTGAGAAGATTTTTAAAATAAATATTTTCACTGGAGGGTGAATTCAAAGATGATCTAGTTGGTTCAACTATAACAATCTGTTCCCAGCTGTGCTGCCTCTAACGAAGTTAGTGGACACTTGTGCATTTGGCCTTGTTATACCTTGTTCACGGATTTTTGTTTACCTATCAAAAAAATAAAGAATTTTTTTGTGTTCATTAAAAATTGTTAAACCGCGTCAGCTAAATATGAAAATAATTTCCTATAATAAGGCATTTGACTACTTCTCTTAATAAGGTGACATTTTTAAAATGGAACCTTAAGATCCAATATAGAATCAGAGCCAATTAAGCTCAAATGAACAATTTGGTCCATCTAAAGTTCAAACGAGTTGTTTGATTCCAAGTTTGGTGTTCTCACAGAAGTTACCATCTTGTCGATACTTTAGCGACATTTGTTATTTTTTTATTTCAACTTCTTGGGCACAAAGCGCCAGCTCACATAGGAGAATGTGCAAACAGAATTATTCTCCATACTTCGACCATGCAGATTGAGCTAGTTTCATATTTTGCAGTTTTCACGAGTCCTTTCAAGAAGTTATTTATCCAAAAGGGGATCCTGATGCGGTTTCCATGAGTTTAAGTGATGTAGATCTACTAAGGCCAGATACATTTCTCAATGATACAATCATAGACTTCTACATCAAGTAAGTTACTCTGCACATAAAATACTCAGTCTTCATTGAGGCAGGGAACTTATAAGAAGATGAGGTCCCCTTTATATTGTATATTGCCTCTTATCACTTAAGAATTGAGATTGATATTGTAAGACATCTTTGGTTATCGCCCCTTATTAAGAGTTATAAAGGTAACATAGAAACTAATGAAAAAAGAAGGAAGTTGAATTTGATATGTTGCTGTTTCTTCCATTAAATTCATTTTGCCTCCTAAATAATGGTGGTGTATGAACAGATTAGATATGCTCTCTTAGTGTACCCTTTTTGGAGGGGGAGTGAGATACTGGGAACTTGGGATAATGCTGATAGTTCTAAAATGTGTTGTCTTGCACATAGTTTCTTAGCTTTTTGTTGGTTGTTTTTTGCTATTATCCCTTTTTTTCTTGCTTGGTTTTAATGAAACTTCGATCTTATGACAGATATTTGAAAAATAAACAAAACCCTGATGAGAGGCTTAGGTTTCACTTTTTCAACAGCTTCTTCTTTCGAAAGCTGGCCGACATGGACAAAGACCCATCTAGTGCCTTTGATGGCAAGGCTGCTTTCCAGCGTGTTCGGAAATGGACTAGAAAAGTAAACTTACTAGACAAGGACTTCATAGTCATTCCTGTAAACTACAAGTGAGAAGTTTAATAACAAGTTTAATTTAAGATCCCNAGAAATGGAGTGTGATTTCTGATAAGTTCCTTACTATGCTTGTTGTGACAGTTATCACTGGAGTCTTATAGTAATATGCTATTTTGGCAAAGTAGCCGACTGCGAAGGTAAGTATAGAAAATAATGGAATGAATCTATTTTCCAATTCCACCCGTTCTTACAATATATACTACAGTACAATAGATGAATAAAGGAAAAAATATTCTAACCTAAGAAAGGAAAGATTATTTCCTAAATCAACTCTAATTATCCCAAGATATTATAATATGACAACGGGATTTCTACATTCCCCCCAAGTTGGATCATAGATTTTGATCATATCCAACTTACAAATGCACTCATTGAATGTTTGTTTCTGTAGACCTTTGGTGAATACATCCGCAGTCTGTTTTCTGGTAGGGACATAGATCATGCAGATAGTTCCACTTTCAACTTTTTCCTTGATAAAGTGTCTGTCCACCTCCACAAGTTCGGTCCTATCATGTTGATCTGGGTTAAGTGAGATGTTGATAGCCGCTTTGTTATCGCAATAGAGTTTAATAAGAAACTTTGTAGGAATTTGTACTTCATCCAAAAGTTTCTTTAACCATAAACCTTCACATATTCCTTGAGCAGCTGCTCTAAACTCTGTTTTTGTACTGCTTCCAGCTACTACATTTTGTTTCTTACTTCTCCAGGTAACTAAGTTTCCCCATACAAAAGAACAATAGCTAGTGCTTGATCTCCTATCTTCTGTTGCTCCTGCTCCGTCAACATCAGTGAATATTTCTCTCTCTTTTCTCATCTCTTAAACAACAATCCTTTTCTAGGGGAGCTTTTAAGATATCTCAGAATCCTGTATACTGCTTCTAGATGAGTGTTCCTTGGAGCATGCATGTGTTGGCTTACCACGCATACTGCAGAGCATGCATGTGTTGGCTTACCACGCTTACTGCAAATGCAATATCTGGTCTAGTGTGAGATAGGTAGATTAGTTTTCCCACTAGTTTTTGATATCTCTCATTCTCAACAAATTATCTAATATTCTCTGTTTTCCTTCCATTGTCCATAGGAGTATCACATGGTTTACATCCAAGCATACCAGTCTCAGCAAGGAGGTCCAGAACATATTTCTGTTGAGACACACTGATTCCCTTCTTTGATCTAGCCACTTCCATTCCCAGAAAATATCGCATTTGTCCCAAGTCTTTTACTTCAAATTCGACAGCTAATCCGCCTTTTAGCCTCTATATCTCAACTGTATTATCCTCGGTGATAATTATGTCATCAACGTAGACAATCAGAATAGTCTTCGTCCCATTCTCAAATAATCTGAAAAACATAGTATAGATTGCCCTTGTTGGTATCCTTGCCCTTTTAACACGTTTGTAAATCTGTCAAACTATGCCTTAGGTGACTGTTTAAGACCATATAGAGACTTTTTTAGTTTGCATACCTTATTTTCTTCTTTGCCCTTAGAAAATCCAGGTGGTAGCATCATATAGACCTCTTCTTCCAACTTCCCATTTAGAAATGCATTCTTGATATCAAGCTGTTGGAGTGGTCAATCCATATTTGCTGCTAGTGACAGAAGAACCCGTTCGTATTTAGTTTTGCAATCTGTGCAAATGTCTCTGTGAAATCTATGCCATAGGTTTGAGTATATCCCTTTGCAACCAGACGAGCCTTGTACCGTTCTATTTTTCCATCTACTTTGTACTTTACATTAAACACCCATTACACCCAACCGGTCTCTTTCCTCTAGGTAGTTCCATCACATCCTAGGTTTTATTTTCTTCTAGTGCTTTCATTTCGTCCATTACTGCTTTTCTTCACTTTGGAATTTCCAAGGCCTCCTGAATGTTTCTCGGAATTTTTGTGCTATCAAAATTAGAAACAATTGTTCTAAATTTCGAAGATAGAATGTTATAAGCAACAAACTTTGAGATATTGTGAAGAATGCAAGACCGAGTTTGTTTCCTGAGAGCAATAGGTAGGTCATCAGTGTCGTATGTTTTAGGAGAAAGCTCATGAGGATTTGGAGCTATCACCGGTTCTGACTCTCTTAGTGCTTCAAGTGTGAGTTTCTCATTGTCCTTTGATTTTGACTTCCTTGAGTAAACAATCATCTCTTTGTCATGTTGTTCTTTCTGTTCTCCCTTGAGACTAAGTTGTCTTCTGTAAATGGTATGTTAGATTCAATGTTTGGGATAGAGTTGGAGGGACCAAGATCAAGAGGTATTTCCGAGATCCTATCTTCATTTTCACTTAAAATCTCCCCCTGAAGAGAGGGTTTTTGAAAGTAGGGCTCGTTTTCGAAGAAAGTGACATTAAGACTGATAAATAGTTTCTTTGTAATAGGGTCATAGTATTTATACCCCTTTTGTGTAGGTGAGTAGCCAATAAAGACACACTTGACGGCACCATGGAGTTGACGAGTCATGACATAACCATAGAATTTTCAGACTTCCATTTTTTTAGAAGAATGGGGTTTGCAAGCTGCTTCGTGTTGTCGGTAAGGTATCCAATTCTTCCTTTCCCTTCGACCACCAGCTTAATAGATTGAGCCCATTCTCTATAATTTCGACCATTGAGTTTCTCGACCGTGAGTTGAAAAGATGAATTATCAACTCCGATTGAGGTCATGGTAGGAATGGATCCGGTCTCACTGGTTCCGGATTCAAAGGAAGTTGATTTTTGATTGTCGGCAGTTGTCTCTGCCATTGATAGTCGGGCTTGATTTTACCCAAGCTTTGATACCATATAGAAAATAATGGAATGAATCTATTTTCCAATTCCACCCGTTCTTACAATATATACTATAGTACAATAGATGAATAAAAGGAAAAAATATTCTAACCTAAGAAAGGAAATATTATTTCCTAAATCAACTCTAATTATCCCAAGGTATTATAATATTACAACGGGATTTCTACAGTAAGTTGTATCCAAATGCATGCTCTTTTTTGCAAATAAGTTTTTCAATGCTACCAACATTTTTTTTTTTTCCATATTTTAGATCTTGATGCAAACAAATTAGCCAGAGTACCTTGCATATTGCATATGGATTCAATAAAAGGAAGTCACGCAGGCCTCAAAGATCTTATGCAAAGGTATATATTTTCTTTGCAGTTATTATTAATGTAAGTACTTTTGTAGAGCTTTTGCGTATAAGCTTAGTGATATCCAGCCAATTTGTACGGGATTTGATGCATGTGAGAATGGAGGAAGAATCTGCTATTGTAAGAATACAAGCCAAGTCGGTCTCTAGGCCAAAGTGAGAGTGCAGTAGTTGCTTTTTCTTTTCCTTTTTGGACTGTTTGGGTTACATCAACTTTTTTTTATCTTCCTTCCATCCCGACAACTTAAAATGAAACTCCATTGAATAAGACCATGGAAACTCCATCCAAAAAATACTTGTTCGAAACCCCGTACCCTCTCATTTATGATTCACGAACTATTATACGTATCAAATACTTATCCATGAACCATGAGAACTCTTCACTGAAATCACTTGTAATAAGTTAAAATGGATGTGGCCGTAGATTAGATTGGAGCACTCGACGCATTCTGTATAAGTTTCGACATGTGGTTACTTCTATATTTTATCATTTGTTTCTTCAGATTTTCCTTTTCTTCCAAATCTAGAAAGGTTTATATTGAATTTGATGTGTCTTACCTGTCAATTAATAACTTGAAATGCAGTTATCTATGGGAGGAGTGGAAAGAAAGGCGGAAGGAAACACATGAAGATTTGTACTCGAAATTTAGAAACTTAAAATTCATTTCACTTGAGGTACTATTTTGGTCTCTGTTTTGTTAAGTATATAATTTTTTCAATATATATATATATATATATATATATGTAGATATATAT
>CAIGRO010255561.1:0-17420 GCA_903798355.1 Fraxinus baroniana
AATTGATTAGTGGAGTCGGAAATCCAATACATTCACCCTCATTTGACTTAAAACTATTTTTATTACTTTCATAGTTATAGACTTTAGTTAAATACAAATCAAACTTCTTTTTACACTTTTGTGAATTTAGATCTATTGAATACACTAAAATTAATCCTTATTCCCTGTGGGACGATAACTCTAAACTCATCAATTTTATTACTTGTCAACGATCCCGTACACTTGCGGGTTTTGCATGAACAAATGTATTCACCAACAAGAGTTGTGAATAGGAGAACGGTGTAGACATAGAGGCTTGTTGTTCTTGATATGTGTGAACGGATGATGCATGATGGACAAGTACGCCTTGAAGTTGGCATGTTCCGTTCGAATGAAGCCAATGGAGCCTGCATTTACATCCTCACGATTAAGAACTTATTTTACGTTTCCATTTAATTTTAGAGGGTAACATATCAACTTACCTTTGGTTTCTTTAAAGTCGACTCCAACGGACTTTCTCTCCGAAGTCTCTTAGGCGCCCCATTTTTGCTCGTCGCTCTAGGATCCAATACGAAGAAATTGGCATTATTTTGCGAGCCTATAAATTTCGAGGATATTTTATCTTACGTTACGCTAGGACATTACTTCTACCAATCGACCTCGAGCTCAGAAGGTCCTTCCATTGAAATTGTATTCATTCTATTATCGCATGGGTTTGACCTTCATCTTCTATGGCTAGGTCTGCAACAAATGCGAAAGCCTTACTCATTTTATCATAACGTAACTATCTGGAGTGCTTACTAACCTATCATAGTGCACAGTGACCCTAGTGTGTACTCTATTAACATCCATCCTTCATTGATACAGTATATACCTATTCGAAAGAACAATAACATCACTAGGGATGAGTACTATGATCACATGTCTCCAAAGTATTCCTTGGAATTCAAACAAGTGGCACATGCATACAATTTCACGATTCTGCATATGAAATAAGACTTGATATTTTTTTTTCTTTTGTCAATCACCACATAACATATCCTTTTGAACCTCGTACATCATCCCTGAACAACCATCCACAACAGATATTATGTCACAATATATCTTCCTTGTGAACTCAAATTGCACTTTCCTGAATTTTGAAACGGTGTAGACTACCTAAAATTGTTTCTCCATTTCATAGGTTGTTGTCCACGGAACCATTTGAGAGAATGACTTTAAATGAACCCGAAACTCCGTCTCAACCTTATTCCATAGTGCACGTTCATACTATTTGACGAATTGCTTCAACGATGTCTTTGAATGAACATGTCCATCAAAAATGCATTCATACTCTTAGACCATTGTGTTGTCGATATCCCGGCCCAAAATGTTGTTTTTAGAAAGTAAGGGACTCATCGACCTCTATTCTCGTAAAGCCCCGAAAACCAATCATTATCTTACAACTCATACTTATCTATAATTGTTTTCCAACCATCTTCAAATTCTTCGATATTCTACGAATTATACACCAAAATGTGTATAGCCGAAAATATGGATCCTTTATCCACATGGTAGCCAAATTTTTCTGGCAACTTCTTTAGAATGTGCCATAAACACCATCTATACTTCGTATTCGAAAAACTACCTGTAGTACATTTTGCATGGCCTTGTCTTGATCTGTTATTATTCTATATGGAGCTTGACCATGCATGGATTTAAGCCATGTCCTGAATAGCCATTCAAAATTATTATGTTCTCATTGGAAAACAAACCACAACCAAGAAGTGTTGATTGTCAGTGATGATCTACACCGGTAAAAGAGAAAAATGACATGTCATACTTGTTAGTGAGGTAAATAGTGTCAAATATAAAAACGTCACCAAACTCCTTATATGCTTCACGACACCGATTGTCAGCCTAAAACACATTCTTTAGTCGAAGTCTTTGTCCAAATCAATACTGAAGTAAAATCTCGCACATCATGCTTGCATTTCTGAAAAGTGAGAATGTGTTGCTACAACATCTCATTCTCTAAGTTTTAATTGTCTCACATCTTCGATAAAGTTTCTATAATCCTTTTCTGTGCAAGCAAGATTCTCATATCCATCAGCTTCAACAACTGCAGAGTTGAAGCTTTTGTGCAACAAAATTTATGTCATGTCATTAAATTCAATCATTCGTTTCACATGTGCGCTTAATTCTATGTTGCATCGATAAAATATTGACTTCAAAGGACTTGTTTTATGGTTTCGATAGAGGTGTACTGTTTTAATTATCCAAAAACTATGATAATCAAATGTCGTAAAAGATCCCTACTTTACATCCCGTTTGCATTGTGGCTGCGGAACCAGTCGTGGAATCGCTTCTTCGTCCTTCACTACTTCATGTAAACGTCATATAACACATAATTCCATCATCATCTTTTTTTGAATTCAGTTTCCTAACTAGAAAACCTTTATCGTAAGCATATCTTTTGTAGAACTAAAAAACTTATTTTTCATCCTTGAGCTTCATACCAATCGTAGGCACGGTCGCACCATCTCTTCCTCTCGTTTCATCTACAAGTACAATCATATTGTTTTCCACATTCTCATTTTCGGATTCCACCAATAAATCATGTTCCACTTCTTCCATAATTTCTTCTCTTGCATCAAAATTAGTGGTCATGTTCATAAAACCATAACCTCTCTACAATTTGACATCGATACATGTTAATCATAGCAACATAAGTATAATTGGATCGGAGCACCCAAAAAACTTTTTTGTATACGTCAACATGAACTTCTCATCAAATTTATCTTATATTCAGTCAGTGAACTTCATTTATGTCATAAAATTAATCACTCAACTTCATAAAAATAAAAACATGCAGCCAATGATTTTTTACAAAATTATGCAAGCTGCTCTTCAGTTTCATTTCTGAAATAATTTTATAAATTTAACCACATTATACTCCTTCAAAATTATTTTCAGATTCTCAAAGAAAATAATTGCACAATACAACACAAAACAAAAAACACGTTCAACTGTAGCAAACGGCGTAGGGGTCGACGGTGGGAGTTCATAAACGGTAGCGGCAGTTTTCTCAAACTTTAGGAAATTTATAGGTTGACGAAATGATGATTTTCGGAACAAACTGAGTCCTTTTGTAATATGTTGTAGCTAACTGGAGCTCAACTCGAATTTGTACAATGTCCCCGTGAAAATCAATCGCAGCTGCTATTCATAAAAGGAAATCAAGTCGTCTTTGCATGGTAAATGGGGAAAAATGTTGGACATATCTGTAAAATGGTGGGCTCACTCCAGCTTCGTAGAACGTCGTCGCGAGAGTGAGTCTCCGACAGTGTCGATTTGGATGGATGAGATATTTGGGATATTTTTGTGGAATATTAGCGAGGAAACTAAGTATTAACCAATGTCTCACAATTTCATTTGGTGCCAATTTTGTTATTCCTAATGTTTTTTTTTTCCTTTTCCTTTTTTTTCTTCTACCACGTCAGGTTGTAAACCCAAGTTGTCGATGCACATTGTACGTGTAGCATTATTGTAAGTCTACACTAAACACGTGTTACCTTCAAATGCTTATCTAGTCAGTAAATTGTCACAACAATGTGGTCATAGTGTCCTAATAGTGTAGTCATCTGACAATAATTTACCATAAGCTAAAGTAAGCACACCACACCTATTGGAGATTCCAATTTTGTCTCAATAACCACAAACCAATTAAAATACCACATCACAACATTTGCAAGATAACCCCCAATTTTTATCTTTTTCAAATTTTTTTTTTTTGTTTTCATATAAATGCAAAATACATACAAACAAAACTAACACACATAATCAAACAAAAAAAATTATGTACATCAATTTGGCTTTTAATGTATCATGCATATGTCAACTAAGTCTCTAATAAATTGATGTTGAATATCAAAATCTCTAATGAAATGATGTCATATATAAATGTGTTTAGTCCTAGAATGTTAAACAAAATTCTTAGAGTTATTTGTAGCACTAGTATTATCACACAGCATGGTAAGAAAGTCTTGATTAGTACCTAGTCACTAAACATCTGCTACATACTAGAAAGTAACCATTCCTTCTGCATGACTTTTAAAATTAGTTAATATAGAACGATTACCACTAATGTATCTAGAACAGCCACTAACAAAGTACCAGGACTTAAGTACAATAAATTTATAAACAACATCGGCATAATGCCTAAGATAACTTTTACGTATCCAAACTTGCATTATTCTAGCTTGTAATTGTGTATTTTGCATACTTATTTAACACATAAATATGCTTTTATTGATTAAAAGAGTGGATATCAACTCACAATTAGGTAATTTTGGCTTTTGTAGATCATAAACCCCAAATGGAAAGAGAACAAGGCAAAAGGGAATAAAAAGGGACCAAAATCGTACAAAATCATGAATTTGGGAACTAAAATACAGACATCTAAAAGTATAAGGACCTTGGAGTGAAATTTTGTGGGGCTTAATTGAAAGAAAACTCAAAATTTGATGACCAAATTGTACAATATCATAATTGAGGGACTTAATGTGCAAAATTTTTAAAGGACTTGTGTGCAAGAGGGAAAAAAGAACTGAAACCATTTGGCAGAGAAATGGTGCCACCTCACAGTGTCAAGGCGCCATTTTAAAAATCGTAGATCGTTTTAAATGCTTTTCCAAAACTTGGAGACTTGGGCTGCAATTTTTTTTTTTTAAATGGATTTTAAAAGTGTGAAACGCAACCATTGTTGGTGGTTTTTTTTTTTCTTTTCTTTTTCCTTTCATTTTTCTTTTTTTTTTTCCTTGGCATTTTGAGAGTAAAACCATAGAGCACACAAAGGAGAATACATCAAGGAAGGTGGAAAAATATTTGGAGAAAGTCAAGACCAAGCTAAAAAGGGCGGGTTTATGTATTTTATTCTTCCTGATGCCAAAGACGGACTTCAAGCTTTAGTAGGAAAAATTGGCTCCGAATTCAGATTCTTAGATAATCACCTCACGTATGAACAAGAGGAAGTGGGTGCATTTCGTATTCCAAAATTCAATATATCTTTTTGGAAGATTCATAATCCCCTCTCTAGTTAATTAAAGCATCCAACCATGCACGCTATCAACTTTCATCCCACTGTCGACATCAAATCCACCAAAAAACAGCCACAATTTCAAGCCAAAATAGTGAACTAGAAAACACTTTTCTTGCCTACAAAACCCGACTTCCAACGACACCCATGGTCGCGCACCACCACTGACGGTTAGCCCTCATCTAGATGGCCATAAACATGGCCTAACATCAACCCAAAAAGCCTCCATTTGATCTACTATAATTTAGGATTTTTCGACAATCACTATTCATTTTTTGTCGAACCACGTCTCCCTCAATTCATGCCTCACACAACATCCAATCCCCAAATTGGCATCAATCAAACCAACAAGTCCAAACGACCATGGGTATGAATTTAATTAAGCCAATTATCCCCCAACTCTCCAATTTCTGGTTCAAATCCAAAATTGATGGGTTCCAAGTACTTCAATTTATAAATTCAGATGGGGAATTACATAATCAAGGCCAAACAAACATGGGCGTGCAAACAATTGATCCAATCCAGCCCTTATATTCGTGCGCAGCTTGCAAGAACATTGAGGCTATTCTATCTCAATAAATTGAAGGAAATGTGTGAGATGGGTGGATGTGGTTTGATGGTGGTGGTCTGTCTCATGTGAGATGGGTGATGTGGTTGGCCGGCGATGGTACCGACGCTGGAGGGGTTTAAAGGAAATAACCTTTTTATTTTTTGGTAAGAAGATAAGGTGGGGGTGAAAATAAGATTTTAAAGATTTTGGATGGTAGGTGGAACATATAAGTATTTTGGATTTAATTTGTAAAAAAAAAAAAAAAAAAAAAAAAAAGTTAAGGTACTGAAATTGCAATTTTTTTAATTTTGGCATTTTTATTGTTTTTAACCACAAATCTAACGGATCTTGACCGCAGGGGTTTTTCGCACTAAAAGTTTCAAACAATGGGATTTTCTACGATTTTCAATAGGCCTGTATCGCAATTGGAAATATTTTTAGAAGGGTTTTCCGCTATTAATCATTTTTCCATTCGTTAGAAACAACTGATTATAGTTTGAGCAATTCCCCAAGTACATGGGCTTTTTTTCACAGGGGCATTACAGGCCCCTCACTGTAGTCAGGCCCACCCCAATGTAAAAAAAAAAAAAATTGTTCTCCCCCTTATGTGAGGTGCCTGTGAAAATGCCCCTATACTTGTAGCACCTCTCTTATAGTTTTGTAATCTAAAATAAATATTTCTAAATGAATCGACAATTCGGACTAAAAAGGTCCACTTTATTAGTTAAACGCGACCCGTACACTTGCAGTTGGCACTTTTATAGCAAACAAGTTTATGGCGCCACTGCCGAAAAATGTTTTTACTTTGATTACAACTTTATTTAATTTTGGTTTTAACCATTTCTTTTTATTTATTTTTAATTACTTTTTTTTTTTTTTTTGTATATTTTGGCCAATCCACATATTGTTAATCTATCTTGTGCTAGTAATTTATCTTTATACTTTTCAGCTATAGTGGCATATTTTCAATTTTAAGTTTTTGCAATGTCTAATCTCTACATTGACTACGGATTTATGCTTGGAAGTCTAAGATATGAAATTCGTCAAACAATGCATTATACATGGCAATACTTTTATTCGTGCATGGATACTTCAATGTTGAAACTTTTTTTTTTTTTTTTATTTAGACAATATTTGAAATGTTGAAAATAAGTATTGGACAATTTCGATGATATTTACATGCTTGCGGAGGATCATGTACCTGACAACTGTGACGAAGACATCAAGGTTTCAGGAGATGGTCCTCCATTTTTGAACGAGAAGGTACTTGCAAAATATTACCCTGAACCTGTCAAGTTAGATTAGATGACATGCTTGTGGAAGATTACAAATATTAGGAAAGATTTCAAAAGTGGGGGCATAATCCACTCAAAGAAATTAATAGGAGACTTGCCATTGCCCGTAGAGTTCGATTGTTAACCGCTTATTCAATTTGATGAAACATCAACCACTGAAGAAGAGCTCAAAGAAAATGATATATTAATCACAAATGAACCAAGCAAAATGTAGCAAACAATGAGGATGAAAGTAATGTACATTCTTCCGACTTCATTGATTTCCCGAAAATTGAATTTGTGATTAAGTTCGATGATGTAGTGGAAGTCTATGTAATTAAAGTATTATTGGATGGATAGACAAGTCGTATTATATGAAAATGTGCAATGTTCAGTTTTGGAGATCAAACGAGGAGTGGAACAAATCCAGATGAAGGAAAATGGGCAAGACATCCAAAGCCTCTTTAAATGCCCATGAGTTAAAAAGCCAAAGTCGATCTAAAGACTGTAAAAAAAGGCAACCCAACTTTATAATCCTTGATCTTTTTAATTTGTGTTTTTGTTGTTAGATAATAATTGTTGTAGTTATATAACTTTTTGAAGTCCTATGTTTATCAAATTTGATTTTTTCCCGTTTAGTTTACTCTTTTCTTTGATCTTGTAAGACACCACAAGTTATTCCATAAGATGCTTGTTGAAGTAAATGATTTGAAATCAAATCAAGGCTTGATCANTCACAAATGTCTAATCAGGGAAGTTTCGTTATCCCCTCTTCTCTTGTATCTTGTTCTTTACACATTGAGGACAACGTGTGATCTAAATCTGGGGGTCATTGTTCTCTAATTAGTGACTTTGTGTTGATATGTTAGATAGCCTTGTCTGTTTAGGATGTTTTGATATTTAAAATTGTTGTTGATTCATGAACTATGACCAAATATGCTATTTGTACCTAATTTTTTTAAAAATTTCTTTTCCATTGTAAGATTTTGAATTACTTTGAGCTCGATAATCATGTGATTAATTATTATATAGATGTGGAAAATATTTTCTTCATGGAGACTTTGAATTGGTAAGAATTGGGTTCTAAGTTGTGTTTAAATTTCTATAAATCCTATATTCACTTCTATTTCACTAAGACACATCGTGAGATAAGCTTGGGGGTAGTTGAGCCAGTAACAGATATTAGCTAGAAGAGTATTGATTCCATGCACGTGAAAATATTTGTGTAGAGTGTCTTTTATCGAGTATAAGCTAGGCAATGACCATGTGCTAAGGATCTAAGCCCCATTAGTTTTGTTGTGCTTAAAAGAATGACTTTGCACTTTTTGAATCTTAGACCTCACTCCGTAACCTTTTTTACTCTAGTTATTAAATCCGTTAGAGTATCTCGAAATCTGGTACCCTTTGGTCTAAACAATCGGGAAATTAAAGACCTAAAATGCACTACAATGGTCAAAAGGAGAGGTTAAGGGTGTGAGGTCAATCATGAACTTAAATTGAAGATTTTTGATTTGGTGCAATTGTATTCGATATTTGGGTTTCGATAACTAGTGGGTTTGAATTACTTAGTATAATTTTAAATGTCGGAGCATTCATTTAGTGGAGAATCATCACATGATTAGATGTTGATATTACAAGTTAGACCCAATCGGACTAAAAAAAATGAATGAATTGGGAGAAACCTTCATATTTACACTCGGGAAAACAAAATAAATAGCTATTTTAGGAGTGTAGGTCTCACGAGTGGGAAATGAAATATTTGACCACAAAGGGTCGGGTTGAAACCTATTTGAAAAAGATTTCCGTCTTGATAACTTTTTCACAATGTAGATGATGATTGAAAGTTGCTATGCACATACACACCGACCGAACATTGGATAAGGCTAAATTATTTTTTGGCTAACATTATTTGGAGCATATTTGTGAATTACTTATAAAATTTTACACTCGTTGATTATTATGGTAAACTATCTAATGTTGTTAATCTTTATCATGTGCTTGATTGTGTTAGTAGATAATATTGTTCAGGATGAGCAAAAACTTAAGTTTGAGGGTATTTAATAAATGTATTTTTTGCACACTTATTAATACCTATATTATTGACGAAAAGGGCAGATATTGACTCAAAATTGGATAATTTTGGCTTTTGTGGGTCATAAACTCCAAGTGAAAGATAATGAGGCAAAAGGGAATGAAAATGGACCAAAAGCATACAAAATTATGAATTTGGGGACTAAAATGCAGACATCAGAAAGTTGAAGGACCTCGAAGTACAATTTATGGAGGGCGTGGTTGAAAGAAAGTCCAAACTTGAGGACCAAATTATATAATATCATAGTTGAGGGACCTAATGAGCAAATTTCTAAAGGAGTTGTGTGAAAAAAGGAAAAAAAAATGAAATCATTTGGCAAAGAAGTAGCGTATAGGCGCCACCTCACAGCTCCTTAGCACCATTTTAAAAATCAGGAATCGTTTTAAATGCTTTCCAAAACTTGGGGACTTGGGTTGCAATTTTTAAAAAGTTTTAAGGGTTTTAAAAGTGTGAGTTAAACCACTAGACTTACAATTTTGTTTTAAGGTGTCGTTAGTAAGTTAACTCTTTTAGTGTGATTTGATTACAAATATTACGTATGATCGTGTGTTATGACTTACCTATTTGATATTTTACCTGTTTACCTGATATTGTGATCTGAAACAAATTTTTCAAGCTACTCAAAACCTATGTTGAGTGTTTGCCAGTCATACTGTCATGCTAGTGGAAGGTCGTATAGCATTTTGATAGCAGTTTCAAACGGCTAACTTCGTAATTTTTCGAATCCTATAATTTTTTCAAATCCCACTACTGCTTTAACGAACATCAATTGGGTGGTTTCTTTCTCCTTTCCTTTTTCTTCATACACTAGGACTATTTGGTCATTAGAAATTCTTCCATAGCTAATTACTTAACTAAGGCGGGCAAATCCAATTATCAAGTGTTTGACTCTTTCCTTGGCATGATCTAATTCAGCTTGAAGTCCCAAAAATTGTTTTTTCTTTCTCATTTACAATTTTGGACAAGGCTTCTCTTTTGTTTGCTACCATAACTCTTTCTTCTTCAATGTATTCCATCATTACCAAAAGAGTAGTTTTTTATTTTTTATTTTTTCATTTCAGAGTTTCGCATTCTAAACATGCATTGTTGGTTCCAACTAAATCTGTATTTAGTAGGTTCTGACCTACAGTGATAGATGTGACATATTAGCATTAGACTAAAGGTTGACGGTTAGAGAAGTTACCTAGTTGTCACCAGTTCTGTCCTCCTCGTCCTAGTTTGACTCCTTATCTTTATCTTTACTCCAGATTATGTTCATAACTTTCTTTAACCGAGACTTCTTTAAGGTGTTTGCGCACTTAGCCGCTATACGCTCGAGCCCTTCGCATTTATGATGTTGGACACAATTTTGGCTCTTTTCCACATATGAGGTAGGAATTTGCCTAGAGATACTAACGAACTTCTTTTGGGATGACTTAGTTTTAAAGCTTATTCCTTTTTTATTGTTTTTGAGTTTTTCAATAATTTCTTCAATTGTTTAGTGAGCATGATCGTCTGGTCATCATTCTCACTTTCATCATCTTCATATTCCGTCTCAACCTCCTAGCTTTGAAAGTTATTCCCAATCCTTTTTCTTTATTTTTCTTTTGTGAAGATGTAGATCATAGATAATCAAGGATCATACTAATTTTTCCACTTTCATGCTTTCTATGTCATTGCTTTCCTCGATAGCGATTACGTTGAAGTGGAACCTATTAGGTAAAGATATGGAAAATCACAATTTACTTTTTGAGTATTTCTTTTCCAAGGTATAAGTCGAATTGGTGATGCAACTTAGTTTTGCATAGAAATCTTTGAATTGCTCATCATCTCTCATGGTTAATTGCTCAAATTCAAGTGTCAACATTTGAAGTTTAGGGGACTTCACAATTCAGGTTCTTTTATGAGCAACTCTTTAGCCACATTGCATGCTGAAATCAAACAAAATTGATTAGCTCAATGAATGAGAAAATAGTATTTAAAGCTTTGGAATTACAGCTAGCACTATTATAATTAGTAATCACCCACTCATCTGCTCATTTCTCTCTTTCTACATCATTTTCAATTACCACAGGAGTTTTATAGGCATACATAATTGAGTGACATGCTTTCTCATTTAAAAATTGGACATAGACTTGCATTCTTATTTTCCAATAAGAATAATTAGTCTCGTCTAAGATGAGGTCTAAACAGTTCTCCATCCATTACTAGATTTTATGTAGATCTGACTTTTTAAAAGTGAACCTGCCCTGATACCAATTTTAAATACAAAGACTTAGTTAATTAAGCAATTTATCTTAATTATTTGTTTCAGCCAGAATGCATCAGTCAGTTAGAACTTCCTACAGGCAGTTTCACGTATTGTTCTACTTGGGACAGCTTACCATATTTGTTTTCTACAAGATATATAATCTATTGCGGAATTAGGTAAAAATGAAGACCAGATATAACATGGTAAATCCCTAAAGGAAACACCCACATGCCCCATGCCACGGGTAAAATAATTCATTATCAAAGAATAAAAAATACAATAGTTTCGGTTTTGTAATTTCGCGAAATTAATAAAAACAATCAAAAGCAAGTAAAGAACATATTCCTCATTTTCTTTCTTCTTTTGACTTGTTGGAGAAGTTATATCAAACCCTCAGGTCTAGACGTTATCGCCACTTCACTATTGTATTTAGCCACAACCACTACTTGGATTAAGATTTACCAATCTTAACTCACGCCTAGTAGCCTAATATTTGAATAGGATTATATCATTCACGCTCAGATGTATTATCTTCAGTCACTGTTGAAGAACACAATTTTTGCTTTTAGATACTCAATAGAACATCAGCCGATCAAAATTCGCTGGAGATAGTCAAAAGACTTCAGAACATGCTGTTGTAGGTTCGCTGGACATAGACAGATTTTTCTCAAAGTATTATTTGTCCCCTAATCGTTTTCTCTACTTATGTAGCGACTCCTCCAATCAAGACGGTTCGGGATACTAAAATATACAATTCTATATATATTGCTATATGGAAAGTACATATTGCATTTCATTTAGAGCGTGTAAACCCTAAAATTCGTAGTCAGAAAATCTGTATATCTATAGTACTCAGTCAATCTTGACCGACTAGCTTACTTGAAGTCAGTTCTAATTGACTGACTTATCTATTTGGACTGAAACCAATTGTACACGTTTTTTCCACATATTTTGACATTTAAAAATCATTCTAATTTAAGTAAGTCAATAAATAAATAATGAGTAAAAATATAAAATATATTTTACTTAGTATGATTTGTGGAAAATTTAGGACAAACAATTTCAACCTACAAAAGACAATCCAACAGGTTAAGGATCAAGGATGGAATTACCAATTAATATAGTGTACAGATCCAACATTGAAAAATCTTCATTACTTACCCTCAACCTTCAAATTGATTTCCAATACTTGTAGTTATGGGCATGTGGCCTAATGGTGTAGCTAAGAAAGCTGGGAAATAAAAGCTTGCTCGTGGCCAATTGACCTCTAACTCTAAGCCAAGATGATAAAGGGAAAAAGTGAAATAGCACCAAATGGTTCTCTGCTTTTGTCTTTGTAGGGAGTCCTCTATTGGACGGAATGCCAGACTAATAGGAAAGAACAAAAACCTTTGCTTAACTCCCACTGCACCTCACAAACTCTCTTTCTCTTTAGCATTTGAAGAAAGAGAAATAGAGAGGGAGAGTCCATTTTTTTCTTTAATTTTGAAGCTCCAAGAACAGTGGAAATGGCTGTAGTGAAGGTGTCTGTAGCCCTTGTTTTGGTGGTTCTTGTTTCCATCTCCTTCAAAGGGAAAGAGGTTTCAGCCCAAGTGCACCATGTTGTAGGCGGCGACCGTGGCTGGGACCCTGATTCAGACATAAATTCTTGGTTATCCGGCCAACTCTTCAGAGTGGGTGACAAAATCTGTAAGCATCACTGTGTAATTCTTTTAACATTCTATATTGTAAGTTTGCTTTCCTATTAAAGAAAAGAATTAATCACTTGTACACCGGGATGTCCATCGGGGTGTCCATAATGGACACCTGGTGGCCCCCTATTGGAGGGAGTGCCGGTGGCGGCACTCCCTCCAATAGGGGGCCGCCATGGACACCCCGATGGACACTCCGGTGTACTAGTAGACTCACCGTAAAGAAAAATGCTCGTTCTAAAGAGCCTTGACCTCCATAATTAAGTTTTCGATGAACCTATACCTTCAAGACAAATAATAGTAAGCTTGCAATCATAATAATGTCCTCCCTAGTTTCATTGTTCATCATGTTTATATGCAAATCGAAAATAAACCCACAACTTAAATGTTTGTTCCATGACTATCTAACCTAGAAAATAGGATAATACATCTGCAGAACTCATGAAGGTGATGTATATCTAACAACCCACTAAGAGCTAATTTGACTAATTAAAATATAATAAAAACATAAGCTACATATGAAAATATAAAATAAATGACATAAAAAACCATGGAAATTATCAGTAATTGTAAAGGCTGTTGGCATTTATGCATGCTGGGTGAAAATCTTTGATAAATGGCTATTTAACTTGCTCTTATACATCATATTTCTTGGCGGTTTATCCCCCCATGTACAGAAAGAATTCGACAAAATTCACCGGAATACTCCCAATAAGTGGGTTGTATTTAAAAAAAAATGTGCAGCCCCACCGTGTGTGAGTGTTGTGTTGCATTTCTGTGGGTTGTGCTTATGTACATGAAGCACAGCTTGGAAACACTATTTCCTGAATATAAATTTTGGTTTTCAACTCTTGTTTTAGTTTATCTGGTATGCCTAATGAACATAAAAAAAAGCTCAATTGTAGGGAATCTGGTGAAAGAAAACATTCGAAGTTGGATAGAAAAATCCACGTCGAACATTAAGTGAGTCTTACTTCAGGAATTCTTAGAACTCTAACTAATGTCGAAAGTATTATCTTGAGAATTGTATATCCTGCCAAAAAAATTCTGTTAGTTGAATAGTATTTTTGCTAACGAGCATTCTACTATAATTGTTAAGGAGTATGGAGATCCATATCAGCTTTTAACATTTCCAAATGAGCAGGGTTTACATACTCGGCAGCACAGGAAAGCGTCCTGGAGCTTCAGAGTCTAGAGGATTTCTTAACATGTGATCTAGCAAATCCTATCAGAATGTACACAGATGGCCTAAATCACATTTCTCTTGACGGGGAAGGAATCAGGTACTTCACGAGTGGAAACCTGGTAAGTTGCCAAAATGGGCTAAAGCTACACGTTAACGTGCAACCTCAAGAGAAAAATGAGACCCGAAGCACTCCAACTGCCATTGCAACTTCTCCTACATCACCATCTGCCTCGACCAAACTGAGTGAGCTTACTTATCTATTGTTCATTGGGCTGTTTCATTCCTACGTGGTCTAGATGAGAATTTTAATATAGTAACGATTATCTGGTTGGGATGGTTATTGTTAGTCAAGGTAGCTGAAGAAAGCTCTTTTTAGTCTGTACTACTAATAAACATACAATCTTGAATAAATTTAACCAAATTTTTTCTGTTTTTAAAATTTTCTCTAGTAATTGAGCAATATCTAATCTTGTTTTAGTGTTTTGAATGAAAACCAAGTAGATCAGAGAATGTACACTGCCATCTCCCTTGAAAATATAATTAACTTAAATTCTCTAGGTAACGGTTTTTTTCCATTTACAAATTCGTGTCTGGTTTCAACATTTTAACATTTAAGTAAAGATAGCGTTTGCTCCTTTTTTGCACACTTGCATTGCTCTCTGCCATCGCAAACTCGCAATAGTTTGTAAATTTTCCACATTTATTTCAGGCTTGATTGTTAAGTGGAATTTGTCAAAAAAAAAAAAAAAAATCAAAATGCATCACAACTTTGTTGCACAATGAATAATCAATTGTCCAATGCAACAAAATGAATCACAGCTCTGTTGCACAATGAATCAGGAAGCTTATTGCTACCTATATTCTACTAATGAATAGCTTCACTCATTCTGAATGAAATACTTTATAGGAATGGACAAGTAACATTATTGGGGTTAACTAGTCGATGATTCTTTACAAACTCGATGAATGCAATAGACTCTGTACACCCTTTAATGTCTGCCTTGCCCCTCAACAATGGCGGAAAGAACAGCCAGATTGACCAACAGTAGTGTTTAGCCAGTGTCAATGGCCCCGACACAATCCTAGGCAGGGTAAATCTCCTCTTCAGCACTTTCTTTATGCCAATTTCCATAGTCAGTGACACCCCATGAAGCAGAAAGTAGAATATAACCTCTCCAGTTGGTTTCAATCGTCCAATGTTATAGAAAACCAGTTCGTGCATAAAACCAGAAACCAAAAATGTAGCCAAAACTGCTGGAAGCGCTGCCCATTTCCTTGCTATTACTCGCCTTGACATTGACAGAACAGGATCATATACAGTGGGACGCAAAATACTTGATACCATAAGATTCCACCTTCTTCCCCAAAAATCTTGCAGGGATGTAGCTAGATAAGGTTCGTCAAACTGCGGCTCAAGCTCAACCCGGATCAGGACACGAGCCAGTGTAGCAATCATGGCTAGTATCATCTCCAGCATAAAGTAAATATGAAGGCAATAACAAAACAAAATGATATAGGCATGAATATAGTTTTTATAATAATACACACGTATAAGAATAACTAAAAGTATTAACTTGGTAACATAATTCATAGCTGATTTCTGGGTATTCTTTTTTATTTCTTGGGATGAAAAAGTATCCCTCCCTGCAGAGAATTTGATAGGCAAACAGGCTAAGGCAATGAAACGGGATAATGTGAATGGAGGATTAGAATATAAAGGGCCTTTGCAAAAGGCTAAGAGCATGAGTTTGAAACTTGCAAGCCATGCAATGAAGAAGGAGGTGATGCCGCCGAGATGAACGGTGGTGAGGCTGAGTGGAAGATAGAAAAAAAGGCATATTACCGGCAAAATTGCGAGTCGCCTTGTATAGTTTGTTGGGAAGATTTTGTCTACTGTGTGACAGTATGTTAAAGATGCAAGAACTGTTATCCATACCATAATAAAGTTGTTGATTTCCCCTTCCATTTTTCTATCTTCTTACTTTTCTGTCTGCAAGTAAGTTCAGGAAGAAATGGCAAACGTGTAGAAGATGGTGTCAGATTTATTATGTTGGCGCCTCTGTTTTAATAGGGTTGCTCTGTTAATCTAGAATAATTTATGTTGTGTTTTAGACGACTTTGAACCGTTATATGTCAACTATCCTGTCAATTATGCCGGTTTTAAATTGTAAGAATCAACATCAATTGATTGCTGGAACTTGGAGGAAAAGAACAGCGCAGTTTTTTTCTAATTTATATATATTCAAAGAAGAGAGAGGTTTGAACAATTAGGAGTTAGGACCAAGTTGATGGACGAAGGAAAGTTATAGTCGAGATTTTGTTGCACTAACAATCTTGATAAAAAAGAAAGGATTAATCCATTTGTACACGGGGGGTTTACACCCCGTTTACACTCCACTCACATGAGGGAGGGCCCACGACGAATAAAATAATCGTGCCACCCACCCACCCATTGTGAGGAGGGTAGGTGGGACAGGGTAAACTCCAGTGTACTCTAGCAAAACCCAAAAAGAAAATATCTAATACTTTTGAAGTATGTGCCACCATTTAGCCCCTGATTTGGGTTTGAATAAAAATTATTTTTTTTTGTTTAGATTTTAATAAAATTTGGTACGAAAAGTTGATAAAAATTGTAAATTTCATAAAATGTGTGAATAAAAATATATACCTGAGATACATAAATTTTAAGAAATGAGTGTCAACGGAGGTTTACTTGTCTGTGTATTTCTGTATCCTATTCAAATAGTAAGCCTCTGTTATTTAGAGCATGTTTGACAATCATTATTGTAGAAAAAGAGTTTTGAATAGTAATTTTTAGGAAAATGTGTTGTTAAAAAATAAGGAATATTTTTTTGTATATATGTAAAATATTTTATTATATGAATATGTGATTGAAAATGATCTTGTAAAAAAAATCATAAAATAAATTAATAGTTGTCAAATGGCCACTTAATAAGCATGTTAATTAAGTAACTATTAAGTTCCAATTATTTAATAAATATGTTAATTAGACAATGAAAATTAGTATTCATATTTGGAGACAACTAAAAATCAGTCCTTCATAAACGGGTTCTATATTGGGGAAATTAGGCCACTTACGCTCCTAAACTAACAGATTAGAAAAATACCCTAAACCTAATTAAAATCTTTAACCCCGTAATTAATACGCACCAAAAGCCCCAAAATCCAAATCATCGTCCCCAACACCGGACACGAAACCCTCCACCGGACACAAAACCCTCCACCGTGAAATCATCTACCCCAAAATCATCGAGCTCCGCTACCTCTCCTCCTATGAATTTACCCACTCCAGCAAAATCGCATATCTTAGGATTTTGTTC